>LZPO01108185.1:92269-112259 GCA_001675575.1 Neotoma lepida | reverse complement strand
TCAGGACAGCATAGGAAAGAATGAATTCCATGAGATGAATAAATCAACAAAGGAAACCTGGGAATGAATAAATCACGTCCAACCCTGCAAAGCAGCAAACCTTTGATATGAATATTGGAGAAAGAGACAAAATTGCAGGCCCAACAAATTGTTCTAAAAAATAACACCAAGTGTATAATAAATAGTCTTGACTCTGCAATTTATAAAACAGAGAAGGGGCAGGAAAGAAAGCGCAGCATTTCAGAGGACAGTCCTTGCAGAGGGCTGGAGTTCAGTTTCCAGCATCTCCATCAGAAAGTTCACATCTGTGTGTAACTCTAGCTCCAGGGGATCTGCCTTTCTCCTCTTCTCTTTGTGGGCACCTGCACACAAGTGATTAGAGGTACACACATACACATTCATGAAAATAAAATAGGTCTAAAAATAAAAATAAATAAATAAGCCAGAGTAGTTGATTGGATGAAAAGCAAGATCTAACCACCCATTGCCTACAAGAAATGCACCTCATTGGCCAAAGCACACAGAGATTGAAAGTTAATATACTAAGAAAGTAGAAGCTGAAAACAAGCAGAAGTAGCTATGCTTACATTTTATAAAGTATACATCAAACCAAACTAACTAGAAGAGATAAGGAAAGTCACTATAATTAACAAAGGGAGCAATCAACCAAGAAAAAATGGTGATTGTAACTACATAAGCACAAACACTGGGACACCTGATTTCATGACACTAACAATATTAGACACAATAGTGCTGGGAGGTCCAGACACAATAATAGTGAATGACTTCAATACTCCACTCTCATTGATAAATAAATCATTTTGACAAAAAAAAGAATCCAAAGAAAAAAATAGAAGTCAAATTATTCCTCTTTGTACATAACATGGTCCTTCTATACTTAGAAGACTCTAAGATTCTATCAAAAGTTTGTAGACATGATAAACAATCTTAGTAAAGTAGGAGAATTAAAAGTCAACATGCAAAAGGCTACATGCCATTAACAAACATTCTGAGAAAGAAATCAGTGGAGGGATCTCATTCACAAAAGATTCCTCTGAAAAAGAAGAAAAGACATACCTAATAATAAAGCTAAAGGTAGAGGTGAAAGACTTCTACAATGAACACTTTAAAACACTAAAGAAAAAGTGAATAAGACTCTGGAGGATAGAAAGACCTCCATTCTAATGGGTTGGCATAATTGATATAGTCGAGCACTTTACCACAATAGGAACAATGACTAACCCAATGGCTATGTTGCTAAAAAGCAGTTTACTAATTTGGGGAAATCTACACCAAAATTCCAGTCATGTCATTCACAGAAATAGGAGGAACCCCTAAAATTTATATGGAAGCACAAAATACTTCAAATATCCAAGGCAATCCTAGGCAGAGTACTGTTAAAGGTTTTGCAACAGTTGATGTCAAATTATACTACAGTCAAAGTGACAAAAACAGCTATTGGCACAAAAACAGGTGTGTAGACCAGTGTGATAGAACAGAGGACCCAGAAATCAACCACACAGCAACAGCCACCTGACTTTTTACAATGGTGCCAAAAATACTCATAAGAGAAAATATCATCTCCTCAAACCAGGAAAATAGGATATCCACAAGTAGAAGAATAAACGGACATCCCTAGCTCTCACCCAGCACACAATCAATTATAAGAGGACTGAAGATCTTTATGTAATGCTTGCAACTGAAACCACAGTAAAACAGTTCAAGACACAGATATGGGCAAGGACTGTGGAGATTGAAGCCTGATTGGAGGAAGCAGGTCACTGGAAATACACATTTGAAGGATCTGTCCCCTTCCTCTTACTTCTTTCTGCATTGTAACCACCACGAAGCAAGCAGCTCTGCTCCAGATGACCTCCTCCCATGATGCTCTCTGTCTTACCACGGCCTCACAGCTCAGGAGCCAAATGACTAGGTACTCTGTCTTCCAAGATGCTGAGCCAAAAGTAAATCCTTCCTTTTTCAACCCTGTTCTCTCAGGGGTCTGTCATGGTTATGAAAAGTCAGGGAAGAGAGTTTCTTTCCCATCTGTGCATGCAGTGCACAGCCCAGACCCAGCAGATCTGGAATCTGAACAAACTAAATGGGAGCAGAGTTGAGAGCCAGATAAACAGAACATCAGAATCCACTCAAGTCCAAAGAGAATGTGGCCCTGAATGTGAGACATAGACAGCATTCAGGTCACTAATATGCATGCCTATGGCTTAAGTGTCCAGGTCTAGAACACTCCTGACTGACCACTGAGCCCATAGCATCTACAGTTCTCTTGACATAAATTTACTACCTACTGTAAATTAGCAGATGTGAGTAGATACATTAAAAACATAGCAGTTTTTTGTAAGTCGACTTCTATAAAGCACACAGTATATTCCATGTGCTTCTATCATCTTGTTTCCCACACTGTTTTGTCATTTCAGCTGGGAGCAGGTGCCCATTTGGGCTGAGAGTCTTGCACAGAGGACATGGGGCTAGGTTGGCATCTTTGGGCTGGTAGAGAGGTCCCCAGCCAGGCAGGGGGTTGTGGTTATGAGCCTTCCATACTTCTCAATCAGCTGGTTCTTTTTCAAAGCAGAGGTGATAGTCTCATATTTTTTTAAAGGATGTTTTAACTGTCTTTGAAAAGTAGTGTTGAACCTGGGGAAACAGAACCACAGGGAAGAGAGATGGATGACTCTTGTTCTGGGGCTCTTTGTCCACTGTTGACCCAGGATTGACCCAGATACAAGTCCCATTACTGATAGCCTCCCTGGGACTTTCCACCCAGGAGCTGCTGCCCTGAGCTTCCCAGAGTCCCTGGGTAATAGCAGGTGAGGTGGTCACTGCTATGGCAGAGATGGGTCTGAGAACATTGAGCTACTGAACAGCTCATTTCACCATTGTATGTGCATCCCTGAGGAGAGCTCCATCACCCTGAGGAGAGCCCCATCATTAGTCTGTACTGCAAAGGGCACTTGGGGGAATTTCACACCTTAAAAGTTCTAGCAGAACTGTGGTCCATGAAGGCAGAGAACATGGATGTAAGAGCCTTTAAGAACAGCACTGGAAGCCTTGAGGAATTCTCACCCTGTCCGCAGCTTTCCTCATGGTAGGGTCCTTGGAAGAAAGGAGCTCAGAGGAGCAAGGTCTGAAAATGCAGGTACTATGGATCTCAGAAAGGGCCTAATCCATTGCTTCTGTCACATCCCTGCCTTCTCTTCAGGGCACTGCCTCAATGCCAAAGGAACCAAACAGCCAAAGCCAGCCTGCTTTTTTATTTATTTTTTTACTAAAAAGATCTTCCACTCCTTTTGCATACCAACCTCAGATCTCCCTCTCATCCCTCCTCCCGCCCTGCCAGCTCCCCCTTCAACCCAACCCCTCATTCCCACCTCCTCCAAGACAAGGTCTCCCATGGAGAGTCTCCGAAGCCTGGCACTCTCAGCCGAAGCAGGATAAGACCCTCCTCCCTGTGCCAAGACTGCACCAGGTGTCCCACCACAGGGACTGGGTTCCAAAAAGACAGCCCCTGCACCAGGGGCGGATCCTGATCCCACTGCCTGGGGTCCCTCAAACAGTTCAAGCCAAACAACTGTCTCAAGCTTCCAGAGGGCCCAGTCCAGCACCATGAGGGCTCCACAGCTATTGGTCCACAGTTAATGCATTTCCACCAGCCTGGCTGGCCATCTCTGTACATTTTCCCCTAATGATCTCAATGTCCCTTTTTTGTAGAGTCTCTCCTATCTCTCATCAGTTGGACTCCTGGAGCTCTGCCTGGTGCCCAGCTGTGAATCTCTGCATCTGCTTCCATCCNTCTCTGGATGAGGGCTCATGNGGGCTTCTCAGCTATGGGTCCATAGTCAATGCATCTCCACTAGTTTGGCTNGCCCTCTCTGTACACCCTCCCATCATGATNTCATTGTCTCTTGCTCATATAAGGCCAGCCTGCTTTTATCAGCTCCTTCTGGAGGGTGAGTCCAGAGAGAGAGAGATGCTCAGTAGGCCAGTATTCTCAGACCCCGCTCTGCCACAACAGATAGAGGGCCACTNTGAACAAATCTTCAGTTTCAAGGGGTATTTTCAGTGCAGGGCAGTCTAGATAGTACCTGCTGTATCACAGCACAGGGACATTGCTGTCAAATCTCAGCTCTCAGGCTGGCAGTCGGCCTCTGTTCTTCCTAAACTCCTTTGCCAACATGAGGACAATTAGAGCAAGTTACCTTGATGCTGTCTCTTTCTCTATCAGGTGGGGATGATGACTTGCATGTAGTTAAGTGCCACACAGCAAAGCAAAGGTCTTACTCTGTAAGGCCCTGATCCCAAGCTAAAGTATTCCAGTTGCTACAGAAATGCACTAAAGCCCAGGCTACCCTAGAAGCAAAGAATGTGCTGGCTACCCTCTCTGAAGCAGGTGGAAATTGCTCTGGGCTGAAACAGTGTCTCCTCAGAAGCCCTATGCTGACAGCCTAGTGGGATGGGGACTTAGGAGATACTCATGTTAAGTCAGGAGAGTGAGACCCTCATGAAAGAATTCAAGTTTTCTTCTTTCCTCTTCCCTCTATGGACATGGGGAGAAAGCACCATCTACAAATGAGGACTTGACTATGCCAAGGCCAGCAGGAGAGGGTCCTCCAAAGGACACCATGCTCCACCTCACCTCCCTGATGGAACAGGAATATTGCATTAGCCCAGGCTGTTTGTGGGCTCCAAAGGAGAAACTGAGAGAACAGAAGTGGGAAAGAAATGGGTGAAGAGGCACAGTGAATTATCCACAGAATCCCATATGCTCTGCAGTCACTGTCAGTCACACAAGAAGGNCCTGTCCAGAGCCCCGAGGAGTCATGGTGCTGACTGCTGCTCCACTCAGTGAAATGTCCTTCTCACAGACCTCAGTGCTATGTGGTTGTCTGTGACCTTCAGCAGCTCTGACGGAGGCTCAGTTATATCTCCTTCCACCAAGAGAGAAGCCAGAACCTTCTGTGGCTGGACAATTCTCTGATGACTGAGTCAGCACTTCCTGCCTGGAAACACACGTATCTTTCAATGAAAATAAACTTAAAAGACAAAAGTCACCTGCAATTCTGAACAAAACAGGAAACTCAGATTCCTGAGGAGAAAGCATGGTTCCTGCCTTCCTGAGAATTTCAAAAGTTAAAGATAATTCTCTTTGTTTCTAAGATTCTAGTATGCTAGAGAGACTTCGTTTTAAGTGTGTTGCCTTTGTGATGATGACTAGGAGATCCATTGTTAAAATGCACTGCCCTTGAGCAATAGAGAAAATTAGACGGCCTTCTTTACATGGACAACGGAGGGAAGAGAGCAGGTGGCTGGCTTTGTGTTGGTAAATTGCATTTCTCTTCTTAAAAAATTCCACTGTTGTGATGTGCCCTGATTAGATGGGGCTTGCCATTAACCTGCCGCCCTGGGGCCTGAGCCTTCCGCGCCCGCTTGCCTCCCCACCTGCCGGTCCGGCCGGCTGCAAGCACCATACAGTTATCTCCGTCTAAATTAAAATTGTAAGTCTCCCGGTCCCAGTTACACAAAGCCTCAGCTTTGACACATGCAATTACTGCGGACATCGGGGCAACAGGATTGCTAAGGGCCCAGAAAAAGGCTTTAATCAGAAAACATGGTCCTGTTCCGGCCCATTTATAATTTCACTGCTTGCTATTCCTTTATGTTCTTGTGTGTTCTGATAATTAGATACACTAGTTCTTGCTTCCCAAGAGGCCAGAAAGGGCAAAATTCCTATTCTTTTTACATTAAAAAGATTAAATTATAATATAGAAAATCTGTAACGTGGGGTAGAAATGACAAATTCACACTACATTAATTTCAGTGCTTACAAAATGTTACAAATAATTTGTCTACTCTTTCCCCGTCTCTTGTAGGCTTGTGTGAATTAATTACCTATCCAATTTCAACATCTTTCAAGTCAGCTTGCCACAGACAACTCTGAAATTAAAAGAAAATAAGGTCTGATTTCCATTCGCAGAGTATATTTGCTTTAGATGTTTAACCATTTAAGTCTTTGTACATGTACATAAGTACATGGACATTAACGGACATGTTCACTATGCAAATATCATGTGAGACAACAAAGTCCACAGGATGGTAATTATGGAGCAAAGGGGGTGAATCTCAATGCAGGGACATTACATAGAGGACATGCTGCCACTGTGTACAAGCCAGCTCTGCATCCCANGTCAGGAGATTCTGATTCATTCATAGTGGGGCTCTGCTGTGGTAAGGGTTAAATAGTAGTAGACAGAGGCCCTGCCACAACAAGGCAAGCAGAGTGGACAGGAAGGTCCAGGCCTCCATGCGGCACAGAGNGAGCACCCTGGACACAATCACTGACTCAGCAGCTTTCAGGTATGACAGGTGCTATGCTGGGAAGACAGACAACCGTGGTGAGCAGTGGCACTGGAATGAAGAGTACCAGGGAGCTCCAGGCTGTACCTTTTCTTGAAATGGCCTTTGCAGGCATGGTGGAGTCATAGTGACATCACCTTGGGAAGCAGAGCTGACACCTAGTCTGGGAACTCAGCTGGACATCAGAAGCCTGGGAAAGCAGGGGGATCCCTACCCAGAGCCTGCAGCAGGAACCAGTTGTCTAACCCATGAGCTCATACTNCAGCTTCCAGTGCTGNGAGGAGGTAAGTTCCTGCTGTTCTGGAGAAATGGCCGAACAGTGCTCTGTTACAGGAAGCCACTACAGCTGANGCCTGAGGAGGAGAAGCGGAGGAGGACAGACAGATGTGCATGGGGAAGATGGCATAGGAGACATAGGGGGAAAATGCCACAACAAAACTCATTACTCCGTAGGCTAATGTAAAAATAGTTAAGAAAATTGAAATTTAAAAAGTGTGGGATTGTGGCAGCACAGGGAAGTGGGAAGGGCAGCCCCAAGGAGGAGCAGAGACAGGAGGATGCCCCAGAAGACACTATCAACAGAAATAGGAGCCATACAGGTCAATAGCACCACATCCTGGAGGACGGTGGAGCATAAACAAAGGTGGGGGTGTATGTGCTCCTGTCACTGAGGGGAATGACCTCCACCCTCTCACTCTCTATACCTTCAGGATATCCATGGGAGACTGGACACACACCTGCCTGTGTTTAGATATGTGTCTAGCCGTATAATATGTATTCAGCAAGTGTGCAGCTGTTTTAACCCCAGGTCCATGCCAGGGAATCCTATTCAGAGACATCAGCACTCTGATGACCAAGGTGGAGACCACCCAAGTGCTGTCAGGTAAACTCTTTTCCCCTGCCTTGGTTCTGCCTGCCCAGCTTTACATGGCCAAGTGGAACCAGAATTAGGTGGCCCTCAGTTTGTGCTTCCCAGGTGGGGATTATGGCTCCTTATTTATCCTGTCTGGAAAGGGGGCCTAATGAATATTTATGGAGACCTTGGGGAAACAGCTGTAGATTATGACTCCATGCTAACCCTGTGGATGAAGGGCATCTCTTCAACTCTTTACAGAGAATCTAAGGATATCACTGATGTCCTGCTGCAACTTCCTCTGAAGGGATGTAGATAACTCAGGAGCCACTTGGGCCCATGAATGGCATCTTTTCTGGGGACACATGGTCCAGAAGCTGGGCCTCTGGGCATCTTCCAAATGGGTTGAGCATGGATCCCCTGCTAGTGTTTGGGGCTGACATGGAGGTCCAGTAGAGAAAGAAGAGTGGGCCACTACTGATCCTCCTCCCTCCCTATCTCTCCTGTGTTCTACCCTCTGTGTTGAGATGTGTTGGGNTCAGTCCTGTGCTGGGTAGTAGTGGTCCACACTAGATTCTGTTCTTAAATGGGGACCTCAGGGAGCACCAGAGGCAACCTGACCTCCACCCTGAGTTGCTTCTTCTCACCTAAACAGCCCATGGTCCCTGCACTGGGCAAGAGCACCAATCACTGAAGTTATGGTTCAGCACAACTAACAGCTCTGTGGTCAGGGTAGATGCCTATCCCAGCCTTCAGCTAAGCATGGTCCAGGAACAGCCTCCAGTCTCTCCCATGATGTCACTGAATACCTTTAGATCACAAAGGAATTTCTTTGCTAAAAAAAAAAAATGCACCTATCGGTTGTCCACTGATATATAGAATAATCTGCTTTCTATCAGGTGCATGCTCAGGGAGACACAACTTTTGCCCTCCATGGGCCACCATGGAAAGAGAGAAGAGCAGTGAAGTACACTCTGCCTGGGGCACAAGAAAGTGTAGGAACGGCACACCATACATCTCCCTCCACCACCCACATGCCACATCCACATGTAATATGAACACATTCACACACAGGTACACACATACACACACACTATACAGCCACATGTGAGCACAGATGAACACACACATTTGCACACATCCAGAAACAAATGCACAGGTTATTGCACCTAAGTGGGAAGATTTTTAAACACCAGACGCATATTTGTCAGCAAAGAAAGACCAGGAGAGGAGAAAAGCTCTCCAATATTAATGCCTATCTCAAAGGATTGCTTTCATGGCATTTTTACAAAATGAACAAGCAGTATAGATATATCATAGCCCACCAGCCATTTCAGAGCAGTATGAAAGGACTTTTCCTTCCTACATGAGGAGGCCAGGTGAATGACCACAGGTCTCTGCAACCTGTGTCTCCAGATCTTCGCAGTATGCACAAGCACATACAAGGAGCAACGTCCTCACATCTGGCCTCTCTTCTTCCCCATGCCACCCCCAGGGGAACACACACTCCAGTTTCTCATGGGGGTGTGTCTAAGGCAGAAAGAATGGAGGCTGGCCAGGAAGTCAGTGACAGAGGGAGTTGTGCAGAGCCCAGGTTGGCCATCAGGCTCTGCTGCAGCCAGGCATAACTGATTGAGTTAAATTCTTTAAACACGTGTCTGAATTTGATCTTCAATAATTTTGTTAAGGCTTATTGGATCAATATTCAGATCCATATTCTTACTGATCCAGAGTTGTGTTCAAATAAATATCTCACTTGACATCAGGCACTTTCTAAGACTTCATGCCCCAAATTACACCTGTACACAAAAGAGCAGTGAGACACTGTGCCTTTGCCTAATGCTCTCTGCCACCCCATCCCAAGTTCTCTTAAGGGAAGTTAACAAAAGCAAATATGTTTGATTGATAAGTTAATTTGGAAAAGAGAAAAAGCAGCAGTGCACAATCCCGTGCATGTGTGCNCTAGTCCCAGTGTGACCTGCCCACCTGTATTTACTGGTGGTAGAATTTTTTTTATTTATTCTATGCATCTTTTCATCATGTATCTTGATCCCATTCATTTCCTTGTCCCTTCACATCCACCCTCCACCCCTGCACACAACCCCCCAAAAGAAATAAAACAAAATTTAAGCGAAAAAAGACAGAAAATTAAACATCTCAGTATAGAAGCTTCAGTGTGACATAGTGAGTCATGCAATTAACCCCATTGTCCACATATCTTTTCTTGCAAGTGTTCATTGCAAAGAGTCATTGGTTTGGTTCAAGGNCTCTGGTTTCTCTGCTGGGNCCTCACTAGGATTATTCTTGGATATCCTGTTGTTCCAGTATTGTGGAGATCTTGTAGCTTTGGGTCTGTGGGTCAGGTCCCTTCACATGCTCCAGCAGACCATAGATGGGGTGATGTTGGAGTGGGCCAAGTCATAATCCTGGTTCTGGGCCTGGGCAGCTGCAGGGTTGGTCATCCAGCCAGTTCTTCCCTGTCCTCACCACCACAGTAAGCTCTCCAGCATTGCCCCAGCTAATTCACCTCCTATAGCCATGATCGAGAGGTGGCGCTGGTTCTCCTGCTTTCACGCCCTCAGAATCAGCTCTCCCACACCTACACCGCTAGGGCCAGCTCTATTGTGTTGCCTAGGCGAGGTACAGGGGCCACTCTTCTGAGTGCTGTAGCTGATGAGGGGCAGGGACAGNCCTTCTGCTCTTATGACCCCAGGGCCAGGCTCCTCCACCTGTCTCAGGCATTGATGGCCGGTGGGGGGGCATCTCTCCTCTGCCCATGCTGTATGGTAATAGAATTTNTATTTTCTTCTATTCACTTTGACAGAGTATAGACTCCCATGGAGTTCATTTATTAATTTTATGACTAGGATAGGAAAATAAAGTAGCATAACTTAATTTCAAGGTCTTAGAAGAAAGTCATCTGGACCCCAAGCCATTTGGATCCCAAGCCATCTGGACCCCAAGTCATCTAGCCTTGGGCCAAATAAGAGTCTAGAGNCCTTGGAGGTCTCAAGGACCAGGGTGAGAACAGACACTGAGCAGTGACTCTGAGTCAAGGCTGGGCTCACCCCAACTGCCCCTCTCCTCATCCCTTTTACCTGAGCAGTCCTGTACACTCAGGGTCTCAACCAACCCACTCCCAATGTCCTGGTGTGGGCCACCTANCAGACCCAGGACAACCCAATCCTCTCAGCTCTACCAGGACCAGCCCCTGCCCACCCTCCCTAGCCCCCAGCACCCTTCAGCTCTTCTTTAAGCCAAAGCCCTTGGAACCACCCTTCTCCCTACACACCAGAGCTTTCCCAGCACTCTCCATGTGGCAGCAGAGTTCATTACAGCCTGAGGTTCCTACAGGTGCTATGGGAAATGTCACACAATTCATACCTTAAGGTATTTTTCTAATCTCTAAAAAAAAATAAATGGAATAAAGCTGTGTGTAAACCGATTTTCTTGCTTGGCAATAGGGGCCTCACAGCCTTTTCTAAGTTCGTCTGAAATACTGTATTCTGATGNTATCAGTTGTTACAGGACTTGGATTTGCCAGTCTGCTGAACTACCTGATGTCCACAAGGCAGACATCTATCCTTGCTTTTATTTTGACTAATGTAGAATGTGCTACCNAAAGACTGTCTGTGGACATTGTTGATGNTGATGAACTTGCTTTTCCTTGTAGGCTGTTGATCTGCAGGCTATTTATAGAGAGCCCAATGGAGTCGTCAGTCTTTGAGGCCACACATGGCCTCCATTAAACTCTTCTTTGTTTATAGTTTTTTTTTAAGTCCAACCACTGGGGCTAGAGAAATGACTCAGTGGCTAAGAACATTCCCCACTCTTCCAGAGTATCCAAATTCAGTATCCTACATGGGATATCTCACAACCTGCTGTAACTCCAGCTGCAGGGATCCTAACACCTCTTCTGGTTCCTTCAGTCACCCACATACTTATAACTATAAACTTAAAAATAATAGCAAAATATTTTTAAATGTTCAGCCTCTTGAGCTGCACCAGGCCCTAAGCTTGGGTTCCATCAGCCTCTTTGGTCATCCCTATGTATACTGTTGTTGTTGTTGTTGTTGTTGTTTGTCAGTTTGACACAAGTAGGGTCATCTGGGAAGAAGGAATCTGTGTTGATCTGTAATGGACGGTTACTTTTGATTGTGGTGTTTTATCACAACAATAGAAAGCAAACTACAGCAAATACACACAGGTAGGTTTCTCTGCAGAAAAATTATATATATATACATATACACACACACACACACACACACACATATATATATATATATCTGCTGTCCCTAGCAGTGTCTGAAATATTTACTGACATTAATGACTATTTTTAAATGCATTAAGTCCAACTTCTGCCTCATGTCTTCATCGTTCTGGAAGACCTTCGAATACTGAGGGTATGTGTGTGCCCTCTGTTTTCATCATAGATGCCACAACAGTGAGCCATAGCGTCCTTTGATGTATTAAGTTTTTTCTTTGTAACCACACATCAGTTTCCTTATTTTCCTTCAAGCAGCGGTGTCAGCCATGCCTCAGAACCCCCAGTTCTGTCCCTCTGGGTGTGGTCCAGGCATGTGGCTGAGAGCCAGAGCTGCTGCTGAACTCCAGAGAGAACAGAAACTCTTCTGGCCCTGCAATGCACAGGCTCCATGGTAAAGGCAANCCCAGAGAAGATCTGCCTGTTGCACCTGTTGCACTGTGGATGTTGGTACTGGCTTGCCAAACTGCTTGGCAGTTGTTATTTCATGGGGCAATCTGTAACTGGAGTCCTAGGGAGTGGACCTCACATGGCTATGGGATAGCAAGGAGGGGTTTGAACACCCTTTGGGCCACTCAGGCTAGCATGAGCAGATGCTAGGATATGTAACTATCTTCCTCGGAGCTTTTCTTATTACAAATCCTGGTGAAATCTACCTTCATCCAAATGAGAATGGAACACAGTAAAATAAACCCAGGCATACCTGTGNCCATGGCTTTATTGACTGACACATTTCCTACCTCATCTGTGAGAAGTACCAATCTTCTTCCACAATGGTAGAGCTTGGCCAAGGGCTGATTGCTAACTCATGGATGAGTTCTTCTTATGGGCCATTTTTTATGAGTTCTTCAGCTTTCCAGGATTTTTCTCATACTTCAAGACTCCTTNCTTCTCACACATGCTGAGGGCTTTAATCGGTATAACTATCAAAGAGATATCACCAGGGTGGCTACAGACCAGATAGGTTGTCCTTAAAGCTTGCTTGTGAGGGCCAAGTTCTTTGCAACTAAGCATGAAAAACAAGCTCCAGATTGCCACACTCTCAGGACCACAAAGAGGATGTGAACTCCGGTTAGGAAGGGGCCTGGCTCAATTTGCTGTGAGTAGCCCCTGTTTGCTAAAAAGCTATTCCCGCTCTGGCTGTAAGCTGAGCCCTTGCCTGCTTTCCATCTTGACCTCATGGCCACACGGTGGCACTGTGAGCAGGGTTTTCCTTCATGTTGCAGGAAAGTTAATTCATGAGNNTTANTTTATTNCCCCAGAGATTTCAAGCTGCACACATTAAACCTAACAAAGAAGAAATGGAAGATAGAAGAGTGAGGGTCAGTAAACCACCTGTTTAAATCCCAAGCTTCATTCTTAACTCCACATAAACACAGGGAAACGGTGTTTATAGCCAGCAGCACAGAAAGGCTCTGTGATACCTCAGTAAGGTGAAACAGAAAACTTCTAAACAGCAAGATCACCAGGAAACAAACACAGTACCTAGTAGTGCTCTTGAATTGGAGAATATGGATTTATTAATTTTTTTGCATCTATACATATATATATTCAGTATATATATTCAATTTTAACAAAACCAATATCTTCTGACCATCAAAGGAGCAGGTAGGACTCCAAATGGAAGCTGATCTTTGACAAAGAAGTCTAGTGTGGGCACAAGCAGATAGGGAGGTAGGGAGGCCTCCCTAGAGGCTCCTATTAGGGACTTTAAAGGAAGGTGTTTTACCNCAACTCTGGATCCTCTGCCTGGGATAGCCAGATAACCTGGTCCCTTGTTCCTAAGGAGTATTTCTACATTCTTCAACTTGGAGCAAGCAGGCTTTCCCAGCAGGCCCCCTGCACCTACTGAGTCAGAATCCCCACTCCAGGTCTAATTTAAGCCTGCTAGTGACTCACCAACCCATGGAGTCTGAGAAGGAAGCACCTCTAGGCTTGGGAGTGTCCAAGGGATACCTCCTGTCACCATGAGCTGGAAGTGGTGCTATCTTGGCTACAGGGTCTGTGGGGAAGGACCTAACCCTCTCCCAGTCATCTGCAGCACCAGAAAGANCTGTTAATGCCATGTTTTTGTCACAGAGCAAATCTGTTCATGACCATCTGACCTTTCTGCTAGCTATTGTTTCTTCAAAGATCCTGTTATGTCCCAGGCCTTGAAGGCCACTGAGGAGAACCTTGCCTGTTGGGTTGTTCCTCTAAGCATGTGGTCCTGTCCTCAGAAGGTATAAGCCCAGGCCTATGGGAAGGACATGGAAGGCAGTTCCTAGGGGTTTGAGAAGAATTCACTATGGGTTTCAGAGGACAGTGTCCTTTAGCATCTGGAGAAGCAACCTCAATGTTGGGGACAGTCCTGATCTCAGCAAAGAACACTATATGGAACTCCACCTCCCTGGAAGTATGGCTTCTCAAGTCCTCCAGCCCCACCACACAGACCTCCATGATCTCCTAGAGTCCCCGTTTCATCATGACCTGGGTTATGGGTGAATGACAGCCTCCNGAGTCTTTACCTCATGTGTCTATGAGGGTGAACTTATTTAGGAACAGTATCTTAGAAAACCAACTATTTAAAATGAAACTCTTGGGGTAACCTTGATCCAATGTTGCTGTCCTTTTAGCAAGGGGAGTTTGGGGGGCAGACATACAGACAGAGGAAACAGAGGATAAACACTGAGCCTAGTCACATTGAATCATCATTCCAGGAGGGCAGGCAGACCTTCCCTCATCCTCAAAAGGAGTAACATTCATCCTGACCTCAGACTCTAGTAGAGTTCTAGAGAAAGTAGAGTTGTGTTGTATCTGTTGCCAAGTTTGTGGACCCAGGAAACTGTGCCTGAATTGGACAGAGTAATGGAAGTTGATTCCAAAGAGACCGTCATGGGTAGAAAGATGCATTCCATATTAAGTATGCAAGACCAACTGACACCTGCTGATCATCTTATAAAAAGATTTCTGTATATAATACTAATCCTTGAGAGTCTTAAAATTTCTAAAAGCATCTAGATTAGTAGAATAGTAACTTTAGAAGCCAATGCCTTTAAAATAAAATATGCTGTGTAAATGGGAACCATATTTTTGAATAAAAATTCCAGTGCCTGAGGTAGGCTATCTTCAGATGAGTTATTGGCCAGGGAGACCCTCCAGGCTCCACAAACCATAAAATGATTGCCACTGCCACATGCCAGAACTAGACCATAAGTCCTCATTGCTGAAGACACTAGAGGCTTTGACTGAAGGACATGCTAAAATCAGTCTAGGACTGGGCTAGAAGCTTCCTCTCTACTGGCTTGCCTTCATAATGATAGAATGTTGCTGTGGAATATTATTTTAACTAGGCCAAGATGTGTTANATTTGTTTATGCTGAGGAATGATACTTTAACTATGCAAAGGTGTCTTACATTTATTTATGGTGCCTTTGTTAATGATGTAAAGATGTGTTATATTTATTTATGCTGCATTTGTTTAAGTATGGAAAGATGTGNTGCATTTGTTTCACCTTGCCTGCCTAAAGCACCTGATGGGTCTAATAAAAAGCAGACCAGCCAATAGCTAAGCAGGAGAGGAATAGGCAGGGCTGCCAGGCAGAGAGAATAAGTAGGAAGAGAACTCTAGGCTCAAGATAGAAGAAGAATGGAGAGAACAAGGGAGAAAGAGAAGGACACACCTGGGGGCCAGAAGCCAAGCAGCCACCAGACAGACAGGCAGGAGAAGCAGGAAAGTAGGACATATAGAAAGAAAGAAAGGTAAAAAAGCCCAGAGGCAAAACATAGATAAAGAGGAACCAGATACTTTAAGTTATAAGAGCTAGCAAGAAATAAGAAATAAGATAAGGCTGAGCATTCATAACTAATAAGACGTCTCCATGTCTTGTTTTGGGAGCTGGTTGGTAGCCTAAAAGAAAANGCCTGCTACAGAAGGTGTCATACAGGCTGCTGGCAGGAAATTATCACCAGCAGTAGACACATACCATTAGAGTGTGATATGGGGATGGAGAGATGGCTCAGTGGTTAAGAGCACCGGTGCTCTTGCAGAGGATCTGGGTTCAGTTCTCAGAAGCCACACGGAGGCTCACAACCATCTGTAACCCCAGTCCAGGGAATCTGACTTCCTCTTCTGTACTCCCAGGGCACAGGCATGCACATGGTACATATCCATACATGCAGGCAAAACACTCATACACATAAAATACATAATAATTTTTAAAAATAGAATAATGTCCAGCTCTGGGTCTGGAGGTCAGCTCTCTACTCAAATGAGAGAGCACATACCCGCACCCACAACCACTCAGAAATAGGCAAGCACTTGCAAAGTGTAGTCTTTTCCAAGATTACCAGTCATATTTCTGAGTAATTCTCATCCCTGTGTGGGGCTTTACCCAGTCTCTTTCAGGTCACACCATGGTGTGCCATACTGTATGGGTCACTAGATGCTCTTGACCTGTCAAGAGCTGTCCCTGGAACCCACACTGACTACATCCCAGCACTATGGGTGCAGCCTAAAGTCATGAGGATTACCCTAGACTCCCACTGACCTTCACTTCCTGTACTACCTATGGGGTATACAGTAGAAACAGGGGCTTAGGGAATTCCTCAGGTGGAATGAAGCATCCAAGGTGNTGGCAATCAGAGCTAGCCACCATCTCATTAAGGGTTTCTATGGGCCTAGAAGCTCCTCCCTAGGGCTTCTTCCCCTTAATCCATGGGAGGGGAGCACTATCCAGCCCAGAACACCAGCATAACTGGGGTACAATGGTCTGAGCATAGCAAGGCTAACCTGGGGCATATACTTCTTCTGTCAGGTGATTTGCAGCAAATGCTAAAGGAAATTCAAAGAGGTTTATGTTCAAGAGGGAGGTGGGAAAGTGACACAGAAAAGGAAGGGGTGGGAGAGACACAAGAAGCAATGCTTGCCTCAGGACCAGCAAGGATCTGACTTTGCAAAGGGTATTTCCCACTATCAATGCCAGGCTTGGCACCACAAGTTGTGTAGGAGCAGCACTAGCCCTTGCAGGAGCCTCTTGGNTGGCGTCTCCTTGGCTCCTTTTGGGTTTCCCCAATATGATTCTTCTAAGGTCAAGAATACCCAGGCAGAAAGCAGCACTGTTTTGTTTTTAGTCTGTTACCCTTCACTCATGTATTACATCCTGATAGCAGTTTCCTCTCCCTCCCTTCTCCCCAGTCTCTCTCCTCCTCTCTCCCCCAGATCCACTCCCACATCCCCTCAGAAAATAACAAGNCTCCCAGGAACATAAACCAAACACAGCATAACAAGCTACAATAAGACCAGGCACATAACCATCACATCAAGGCTGGATGCGGCAACCCAATAGGAGGGAAAGGGTTCCACAAGTAGACAAGAGAGTCCAAGACAGACCCACTCTGACTGTTAGGAACCCCACAAGAACACCAAGCTACTCAGCCATAACATGCAGAGGACCTCGGTCANACCCATACAGGCTCCCTGATCTCTTTGAGTCCCCATGAGTCCAGGCCAGTTGATTCTATGGGCCTTGTTCTTGTGGTGTCTCTGACCCCTTTGGTTCCTCCAATCCTTCCTCCCCCTCCTCCACAGGACTCCCCCAGCTCCACCTAATGTTTGGCTGTGGGACGCTGCATCTGTTCCCATCAGTTGCTGGATGGAATCTCTCTGGTGACAATTATGCTAGGCTCCAGTCCCAGAACACTCTGCAGGAAGGACAAACTGTAAGTCTAAGTTTGGTGGCTGGGTTGGTGTCCCAATCCCTCCATTGAAGTCTTGCCTGGTTACAGAAGATGGCCAGTTCAGGCTCCGTGTCACCCATTACTAGGAGTCTTTGCTAGGGTTACTCTTGTAGATTCCATGGAGTTTCCATTGCACTAGGTTTCTACCTCATCCCTGAAATGCCCCCAATTCCTGTCATTTCTCCCATTATATTCTCCCTCCCTCCCTCCCAAAACACCTGATCCACCTATTCCCAACCCCACCCACCCCCAGTTTACTAGAGAAAAGAAAGCATCTTCAACAAATAGTGCTGGTTTAATTGGATGTCTGCATGTAGAAGAATACAAAGAGATCCATATCTATCACCCTGCACAAAAATCAAGTCCAAATGTATCAAAGACCTCAACATTAATCCACATACACTGAATCTGATAGAAGAGCAAGTCTATGGGCAATAGACTTGAACGTACTGGCACAGGAGACAACTTCCTGAACAGAACACCAATAGCACAGGCACTAAGATCGACAATTAACAAATGGGAACTCATGAAACTGAAAAGGTTCTGTAAGGNGAAGGACAATGTCAACAGGACAAAACTGTAGCCCATGGGATGGGAAAAGATCTTCTCCAACCCCTTATCTGGCAGAGGGCTAATTTACAAAATATAGAGAGAACTCCAGAAACTAGACATCAAAAAACCAAATAATCCAATTTTAAAAATGGGGTATAGATCTAAACAGAGAATTCTCAACAGAGGAATCTCAAACTTAAAGAAATGTTCAACATCCTTAGACATCAGGGAAACACAAATCAAAATGACTCTGAGATAACCATCTTCCACTTGTCAGAATGGCTAAGATCAAAACCACAAATGACAGCTCATGCTGGCAAGGATGTGGAGCAAGAGGAACACTCCTCCATTGCTGGTGGGAGTGCAAACTTGTACATCCACTTTGGAAATCAATATGGCAGTTTCTCAGAAAATTGGGCATCAATCTACCTCAAGACCCAGCTATAACACTCTTGGGCATATACCCAAAGGATGCTCCATCATACCACAAGGACACTTGCTCAGCTATGTTCATAGCAGCATTATTCATCATATCCAGAAACTGGAAACAACCTAGAAGTCCCTCAACCAAAGAATGGATAAAGAAAATGTGATACATTTACACAATGGAGCACTACTCAGCTGTTAAAAACAGTGACATCATGGAATTTGCTGGTAAATGGTTAGAAGCAGAAAAAACATCCTAAGTCAGGTAACCCAGACCCAGAAAGACAAACATGGTATGTACTCACTAATAAGTGGATATTAGCTATAAAGTAAAGGATAATCATACTACAATCCAAAGAAGCTAAGTAACAAGGAGGGCTTAAGTGAAGGAATACATGTGTCTCCCTGGGAAGGGGAAATACAATAGATTGCACCAGTGTTTTTTTTTTAAATGGGTTTTAGAAAATTAAAAAGACAAATAAATCTGACTACATGTGAATAATTATAAAATAACATAGCAAGAAGAAACAAAAATCAAAATTAAAGACAGGCAAAAGTCCCAGAAATGGTGCTTACACTGTGGTAGAAGGGATAGATGGTGCTAACACTGTCTATTTTTAAATCTCCCACAAATCCATAAAACATGAAAAGCCAGGACAGGGTGTGAATAAATAATTCAAGGAACAGAGATACAAGTGACTAATAACAATGCTTATTAACCCAAGGATAAGCCCAGGATCCTGCTGTAGTCAGGTGGGCAGGTCGGACTGACAGCTCCAGAATGCATCATGGNTATTGCAGGCAAGGTGTGCACCTCTCTCTTGGGCTCCATGGAGAATGTTTGAGTCCACGCACCAAATTCATCACAGCTGACACCACTCCATCATGAGATGTGCCAGGATGGAAAGGCTGATGAAGCCACAGACCCTCCATTGGGGCCTGAGCGGGAGTCAGGTTTCCCCATTCCCCAACTAAGTCACTGGCCAGGCGGGCTCCATGTGCTCTGGGAGAAGTGAGTCACAGAGCACTCTGCACATGGCAGTTCCTGGGAAGANCCTTCAGGCTAGCTCCNAATCACCACCNCTAGCCTTCCCTCCCCTACTCCACATCACAAGTCCCTCCTGAGACATCAGTNCTGCCAGCACCTTGACCCTGGACGACAAGCCTCCAGAACCACACAAAGTGAATTCTGTTCACAAGCCAGCCAGTCCTACGGTGCTGAGCAGGCTGGGGCAGGTTTCCACACACAGATTCCTTCATGTGGAAGAGACACAATTCAGCCCACAGGCTGCCTTCCCAGAGCTCTCCTCTGTTCTCTCCTATGATTCATTCAGGACATTTCCTTATGACTTCTATTCTGGTTACTAATTCTTTTTCCAGTCACATCTAAACTACTGTTAGATCCATGCACTGAGTTTTAAGTATTTGCTTATTGAGCTTTTTGGCTAGGGCATTCTCTACGCTGTATTTCCAAAGACACAGGCATATGAGAAGATGCAGCATCCAAGCCCTGCAATCTCCAAGAAAAGAAGACAGGAGAAAAGCCAGTGCCTAAAGAAATACAATGCAAATAGTTCCAAACAAAGATTGCCTTTTGATCTAATTTTTTGTTTTCCCACAGAGGCTCTTGTCTTTCCTTTCCTCACTGAATGAGGCCATAGGGTTGTCTGAAATCTCACTGAGCTGGTCCCTGGAATCTTTGCTCAGGTGTTTCATTCTTCATTGTTTCTACCATTTCCCTCAATGGAGCCTTGTTATTGTCTCTTTTATAACCCATGTTTCTCTCTCTCTCTCTCTCTCTCTCTCTC
>LZPO01108185.1:40658-72130 GCA_001675575.1 Neotoma lepida | reverse complement strand
CAGACATGTCAGTCTCTGTTTCTGTCAATAATGCACTCACCATGAAAATCATTCACTCTGAGGTCAGGAACCAAAACAGGGGAAGAGGAAGCAGCTGAGGCCCTACTGTCCCCTCAAGGGGAAGCCCAGCAACTTAGAGTTCCAGTGGGCCCTATGCCTTAATGCATCCACTGCCTCTGGACCTTTGGAAGGTACTTAGCCCAGGCTCCCCACTCCAACAGGTGGTAGTACTCAGGATTTCAAGAANACACTGATCCAGTCAGCCAAGAAGGCCCCTGCTGGTTCCCAATGCCCTCTGTCCTGAGCCTGCCCCCCAATGCAGTTGCCTGAGACAGGCTAATGTGGATTTGTTGCTAAAATTCTTTCCCGGGNGAGATGGGATCGANGCCCACCCCTCCTCCTTAGATCNTAATGACAAACTGNAGTGTAATTCTTCCCAGGTTCATTCTGGGGAACCAATGAGTTTATCAGGCTTCCTTACAGAGCAGAGGTGAGGCTTTACTTACAAAGGTGTGGGTGCTCTACCCTCAACATAACACACCTGAAAAGCCTTTACCCAGCAGGGATGAGGGCTTCCCTGGTAACTGCATAGACAAAGCCCCCCTCACCTAGTCTGGCCTTTCTAGGNCACATGTAATTAAGGCAGAGTTGTATTAGAAAAAGTCAAACCTAGAGTCTGATGAAGGCACACTAAATGTACAGTGCTTGCTTCTCATGGGGGATGTATGTGACAGCTGGGGAGGNCCAGATTTTCCTAAAGCCCCAGCTACAATCCACCATGTAACATTGAAGAAAGTATGNTNGGTTCCATGGGCTCATAATCCCTGCCCAATTTGGCCCACAAGCAAAAGTGTTGTAGGNTATTATTTTAAGGTGTGTTACTTTTGTTTATGTTGCATTTGTTTAACTCTGTGAGGCTGTGTTACTGTGCCTGTCTAAAACACCTGATGGTCTAATAAAGAACTGAATGGCCAATAGTGAGGCAGGAGAAAGGATGGGCAGGGCTGGCAGACAGAATATATAGAAGGAGAACTCTGGGAGGGGAAAAAGAAGTAGCCAGAGAAGGATGAAGACTCCAGGCGTCAGCCACTCACCTACACAGCAAGCCACAGAGTAAGAGTAAGATTTACAGAAGTAAGAAAATGGGAAAAGCCCAAAGGCAAAAGGTAGATGGGATAATTTAAGTTAAGGAAAGCTGGCAAGAAACAAGCCAAGCTAAGGTCGGGAATTTATAAGTAATAGTAAGCCTCCNNGTGTGATTTATTTGGGAGCTGGGGTTAGGCTCCCTAAAAGAGTAAAAACAGTAACACACAAGTCCCACTCATGAAGAACTCAGTGGTTGCTCTTGCCACCCTTAAACGTTCTACTTGTTCTTGAGAAGACTCTGGTAGGCAGACAAGAAGCATAGAGTATGATGGCCAGTTCTGTTCTGGACATTAGCACTCACCCTCACTTTAAGAAAGCCCTTGGAGGAAGTTCCATCTGCCCTATAACAGAGAAGGGAAGGGAGGCAGAGAAGAATGACCACTAAAAGATCCAGGGGCTGAAGCCAGAGGGCAATGGTTATGCTGTGGCCTGACCCTAGTGTATGGTGGCACTCAGGTGATGAGGTGAGCTGTGGCTGTAACCAGCATCCCAGCTTTGGAAACAACAGTGGGTTCCCAATGGGTGTCTGAGCCAATCCATTCATTCTAAAGACAGCAAAGGAAAGTGACCAGGAACAATATGTAGCCTTGGGGAATGTTTGTCTAAAGCATAACTGAGCACTACAGTGTGCTCAAAGATGCTTGAGCTCAGAGTGTGCAAGCAAACACTCATTTCAACTGGAAAAGCACTTGCCAAAACACATGTCTATTCTGGGTCACCAATGCATGTTTAATAGAGATATTTAAAAAAAAAATTCACCAGTGAAGTGAAACATGGGTCCTTCAGCTCTGATTGCACAAGAGTTCTAGGAACAGAGGGCACATCCCATGTTGTCACAGAATGGGCCTCAAGCATCCTTCCCCAAATATCCAGATGCCTTGCTCAGTGTCTGATGGCTATGCCCCCATGCCATCTCTTTAAAGCTGAGTGGCATGGTAAGCCTGTGATCTTCAGAGNCCCTGGGCCTGGTCCACTCATGGTGAAACTATGTACAAGAGTTCTATTTAGACAAATACCATCACGGTGAAGAGCCAANCAGGCACCCTCAGTGTGTTATCAGACCACGTGCATCTNCTCAAGACCTCTGCTTGCAAGAGCACAAGTGTGTAGTACAAACAAACCTGTGGGCCACCAGACACACACATCAGCATGTATGTAAGGTGCAAATGCGTATAGATGTGAGCAGATACAGGTGTGTCTAGTTGGCTCAGGAGTGATTACAGCCTCCTGATCATCATGTGGTCTCTAGGGGTCACAGGGAGCTGTGACACACACACATCCCTAGAATGACATCCACTGTCAGGTCCTACTTGGGACAGAGGGAGGGAGCAGGAGGGAGAGGGGGTGCAGCCCATACATTCCACACACTTCCTTGTGATATGACAGTGTGGTACAGACCTGGTGGGCCTGCCCTGGAATGTCACAGGGCCAGCTGCTCCAGCTTTGATGACCTATCACCCTGAGGCCCCCTGGACCCTCTCCCAGCCCTTCCCAAAATGCCCTGTGGGGAACCCCTCTTGACTGCTAGGGATAATTCCTTCTCTCTCCCCAAGGCTCNGGGCTCATGTGGATGATAGGGCATTAGTTTGCAGAGGAGGCCANGCTGAGCCTCAAGACTCTGCTCCACCTGAGCTGATGCAAAAATAGTTAATTAAGTACTAATGAAAGTGAAGACATGTGTAGGTAAATCCTTCTAAAAAATTTTTTTCTTCTCCAAATGAATCTTTTTTTCCCCCTCAGACAATGACTACTACATGACCTAAATGTCTTGGTGGTTAAGAACCAAAANACACACATCATTGAGAATCATCTGCTAATCCCTACAGCATTTCAGGCAAGTCTAACCTGCACCCTACAGGCTACATGTGACAAAAGATAGCCAGGAATGCAACCCAAAGTTTACAAAATTGAAAACTTAACTTAAAACATTATGAGATTTATTTTGTAATTTTTTTGTAACCTGATTCCATGGTTTTCCAAGTGAGCTCTGTGGNTGACCCTTTCACATGGCAAAAGGTTGTACACCCCTGTTAACAAGCTTTGCTCCAGGCACTTTAGATCATGGACAGCTGAGAAGTTAGTTGGAGCTTCCAAGGTGGTGGACCATCAAGGTGACAGAGGCTGCCTGAAGGGGCAGGGCAGGAGGGCTGAGGCATAAAGCAACTTCTAGGGGCCAGAAAAAGCAGGGCATAGGAGAAAAGCAAAAAGGACAGACCCACAGGTGTTAGACCTGGGAGACTGGACCACCAGAACCTCCAGGAATCCCTGTGGGNGGAGGCAGTATATGGAAAGGGATCAAGGAGCCAAGACTTACAGTGGGGTAAGCAAAGGCAGTGGGCTGGGAGGCACTGCCAATCAGTTTCCAGGGGAGTTAAATGATTGTCTAAATCTGTATGACCTGCAAAGGCACGTTCTATGGCCATGGGCTTTGATTTCTTATCCCCAGCATTCCCAATGACCTCAAGACTCATTAGCAAGTACCAAAACAAAACAAAACAATAGCAATCCTAGTTAAATCTTTACTTCTCCCTCACATTTATAAAGGGTAGAGGCATCCAGCCTAGGGCTGGCAGGCCCTCCCTCAGGCCCAACCCTTTCTCTGTTGTTGCTCTACTGGCAAAGAGAGCTTGTGTAAGTAAATCATTATAGTCTACTTTCAGTGTGAGATGATAGATATCATAGAGATCATCGGTGAATCACAGATAAGCAGGAGGCACTAGGCCCTTGTCTTCCCTAGTCAGTGGCCAGCGCCTGCTTACCTGACCACTTTTTTATCTTATAGTTAAAAAACCACAGACAGTCTGCTATGTGACTGAATGCACATATCAGAAANGGAGGGGATCTTGAGCCCCAGGAAGATGGGGAATTTGGAGTGGAGACCATGCTAGATCAGCTGTAAATTTGTGCCTTCCCGAAGACTTCAACCAGTGAGGAATTCAGGAGCCGGGAAATGCAATTAGGAATATGAAAACCATTGTTTTGTGCCAAGTTGGTGTGCCAGCCCTTCCTGCCTTTTCTCAAGCTGATGCCTGGCATTACAAGATTGAAAAATAAACTGCTTAGCTTTTGCTACTCTGAGTCTTCAGCACCCTTATTATGAAGGGAGGATCACTCTTTCTCATAGGTTGTCATTCCCATGGTTGTTTCGTAGCTAGGCACAAATTCTATAGCTTCAGCCATATCTTCTACCTTCCAGCCTGCATGGAGATATTCTCCTTTTAAAGGCACTTTCCAAAACTCAATGAATCTTGGGCTTCAGTTTCATTTGCTACTAGAACCTAGACACATGATCACACCCCCAGGGCAGGTAGGACTAAAAAACGTAGTCTACCCTGAGTGTGCTGAATAGTTTTACATCAACTTGACACAAATTAAAGCCATCTGAGAGGAGGGAACCTCAAGAAAGTGCCTCCATAAGATTGCAAGCTGGTTGTAGGCAGGCCTGTAAGGCATTTTCTTAGTGATTGATGGGGAGGGCCCAGTCCATTGTGGGTGGTACCATCCCTGGGCTGGTGGTCCTAGATTCTATAACAAATCAGGCTGAGCAAGCCCTGGGGAGCAAACCAGTAAGCAGCACTCCTCCATGACCTCTGCATCAGCTCCTGCCTATAGGTTCCTCCCCTGTTTGAGTTCCTGTCTTGACTTTCTTCAGTGATGAACAGTGATATGGCAGTGTAAGCCAAATAAATCCTTTCTCCCTCCTTTGCCTGCCCTGGTGTGGGCCTATGCCCTGGTGATGGGTTCAAAGAAGACTCAGGAGTTCAGAAGGGAATGTGGTAGGTGTGCAATGCCTATTGGGCCTTGCTGCAGACAGAGCTGTTTCCCCAAATGCATGGGCTAAAACTGTACCACGGGGAAACAGGAACAGAGTGAGGAACCAGAGAGTGGGGGAGGTACTCAGAGGATGGATCCTAAAGACAGAGGTCCAGAGAGCTGCCTTACTCCTTCTACCACATAAGAGAAGACACTGAAGAAGATGTCCTCTCTAAATCAGAAACCAGGCCTTCACCAGACACTATAATCCACTGGCACCATTACTTCGACTTCCAGGAGAGTGAGAAACAAATGCCTAGGCTTTCTGCTGCATGATCTGTGGTGTTCTATGACTAAGACAGACCACAAGCCAGTATGTGAGATCATCACTGGGTATGTGGTTCTGATCTTGGATCCAGAAGGAGGTCACACNCTGGACAGTATTTGATGATTGATGAGAAGACAGTCTAGCCAGAACAGTGAGGCAGAAGAGTTTGGGGGTTGGAGCTCAGAGGGTGCCCCAAGAACACTATGTTCACAGGATGAGGCAAGAGGAACACGGGGGAGGCAGGCTTTCAGGACAGTTCGCTGTGAGGTGCTATGAGATCCAGATAATAGTAGGCAAGGGCCTGGGGTCCAGCAGTGGCTAAGGAGATTAGAGCCAGATTCTAGGGGCAAGAACGGCATTAGAAGTGGCTCCACCAGATTGACACAAACATAGGACTATTGCCTGGCTCTCACCACAGCAGCTCTTCTTACTGTCTTTACTTGCCATCTGCTGTTGTGGACATAAGCAGGGCCAGCAGACAAGCATGAGACCAAGCAGATGCCTGTAGCCAAGACACTGTAACCTCGATATTCTTCCCTCTTCAGAACTGAAAACTCCATGAACCAGCTCTGTGATGTCCTACTGACCAAGCAACATCAGCTCCTCAGACAAAAAGTATCTGGCACAGTCTGCTTACATAGACTGACACACTCAGAGACATGGAAATGTGGGTTCTGCCCAGGGCAGTGAAGAATCGCTGAGACATCAGATTACATTTACTTTAAGGAATGGTGTTTTCTTTGGATTTCTTTATTTGGTTATGTACCTTAAAACTAAAGGGAGTAGACAGAAATGGCTAGAATGTGCTAGAGAAAATCTGCTGAATGCCATTTTTGCATCTTATAACTTTCACTGGGTTAACATTTATTGACCTCAAGCTCTGACAGGTTGAAGTCATGCAGCAGTAGTTACTTTCTTACTTTTCTCTGGAATTCCACTCCTGTAACCCCATAATGGCCTTGAACTAAACTATGCAATGCAGACTGGCTTTGAATTCACAGTGTAGACCAGGCTGTCCTAGAACTCAAAGCAATCCTCCTGAATCGGCCTTCCAACTCTAGGGATTACAGATGTGAGCTACTATGCCCAGCTTGGGTATAAGTCTCAGGTGGAAGAGAACATAAAATGGAGTGTGCTGACGTTATTGTGTTGTTTTTCCCTTAGAAACACAATGTTTTGCTCACCTTGAGGCAGTGGACCAGGAAGGGCAGTCTAGGTCCACATGGCTAGAACCTCCCTCCATGAAGTGTCTGAGTCACCCCATTGCCCCTACAGTCCTAACTCTGTTTGTCAGGGCTCTGCTGCTGTGATGTGAATGACTGAATACNCAGAGGGACAGCCCAGAGCATCATCACCTCAAAGTCTCCTGAGCCTTCAGTGTAGAACGGAGCCAGAAACCCGAAGAATCCACAGCAAGCTGGGGTCTTGGGCACTGAAAGCCCAGATTTAAACTGATTATCTTCATAGAGGGGATTTTTAAAGCATATATGGTAAGAACAGTAGAGGGCTCACATGAATAAGCTGCCTTAAGGGGAAGGTGCTGTTTTGAAGGTCACACGGGAATACAGTTATTCTCCAAACCATCAACCACAGAGCTAGAGGTCAGCCAAGCTGCTTGCTTAACGTGGCATTTGGCTTAGCCTCATCAGCAGAACCACACAACCATTTCTCCTGTGGGGAAAGTGCCACTAGGTTTAAGACCATTGTAAACCCAGCATGGTCTCATCCTAAGGTCTCACACTGCTGCAGGGCACCCCAGGCCCCAACCTCAGTGTGCTGAAGTGTAGGCAGCAAAGGGCCACACAGAGATGTAAGGACTATACTTTATCCTCAGGATCCGTCCATGGCTTTAGATTTGCCTGGGATTGAATGACTACCTTTGGAATGTGCTCCTCCCAAAGATGCCCAAACCTGGACTCTATAAATGAGGCCACCGGGAAAGGATCTTTGCAGGTGTGATGGAAGAAGGATCTCAGGATGAGACCTTGCTGAGTTTATGCTGNCCTTATGTCTAATGCCTGATGCCCTCCAGGAGAAAGGAAGTGTGATGGGGAACCACAGACTCAATTAAGTAAGGCCACAGGGCAGGGAGGCAGAGGGTGGCATGATGCATCTTCAGGCTGAGGAGCATGGTGGACAGAGGCAGGAGCCCAGCTTAGACAAACTCCCTCAACATCTCCGTTGGAACCTCTGGAGTATTAACTACTTGATATTTAGAGCTCCCACACATAAGCGTAGTGTGCACATCCTGCTCAACTTCCTGAAGGACATTCTCAAACACAGAACATGTGCTAGATCNGCTAGCAGACACATACCTCTCTGGGTGTGTCTGTAAGTGTGTTGGCAGAGAGATTTACCTGAGGAAACACCAACCTGAATGTGGCTGTCACTGTCCCATGAGATGTGATCCTGGACTGAATAAAAGGGAAGAAAGAAGAAAGCAAGCTGAACGTTCATCTCATTTTCCTGTGTGACCAGCCACATCATACCTTCCCTGCCAAGATGGACTGATTCTCCTCAGCCCATTAGCCAAAATAAAACCTGATTTCTTTAAGTTGTTTCTGCTAAGTATTTTGTCACAGTGAGAAGAGTAATTAATACAAATGTTCATAAATTTGAAGATTTAGGTCACACTAAATATGTTCTCTGACTACTATGGAATTAGCAGTCAGTTAACAGATCTGGAATATTCCTGAATATTTAGAAACCAAAACCCACTCTTACATGTTTGGGAAGTTTTATATGAGCATGTGTGCACATGTCAGTGTGGGTGCACATGTCAGTGTGGGTACACGTGCCCGTGTATGCACCTATGGCAGCCAGAGGTCAATGTTGAGTGTCTTCCTCAACCACTCTCAACCTTATCTTTTGAGACAATCAGTGACCNGGGTCTTCCCTTTAGGCAAATGGTTCTCAACCTATGGTNGAGACCCCTTTGGGGGGATCAAATGACCCTTTCACAGGGATCATATATCAGATATCCTGCACAACAGATATTTACATTATGATTCATAACAGTCACAAAATTACAATTATGAATTAGCAACAAAATAATTTTATAGTTGGGGTCATCACAACATGAGGAACTGTATGAAAGGGTTGAAGCATTAGGATGGTTGAGAACCACTGCTTTAGACTATAGTGGCTGCCCAGTGAGCCCTTCTCCACCTCCCTACTAATAGAGTTCCAGATGTATGATACTATGACCAGTTTTTACATGGGTACTAGAGATCTGAACTCAGGTCCTCATACTTACAAGGCAAGCACTTAACCCACTAAAACATCTCCTCAGTCCCCTAAAATCCTGCCTTCTAAACAATCTATGGGCCAAACAACATGCCAAAGCAGAATCTAGAAAGTATATTAAACAAAATAAAGCAGTGACACAGCACATAGCACTCCACTGCCTGGGCTTCAGATAAATCTGTTCCCAAGAGAGTATTTACATTGTTGCATGTCTGTATCACAAAATGAAGAAGAATGTCAAACGCCTTGGCTTTCACTTTAAGAAACCAGAGGAGGAAGGAGAACAAATTACAGATAGAGAAACTCCAAGAGCCCAGAGTAAAGGCTGGTGAAAAATAAGTGAGAGGAAGTTGGCTCAGTTGGTAAAAAAGCTTGCCCTGCAAGCTTGATTCCCAGAAACCACGTAAAAATCTGAGCATAGTGGGCCAGGTGTGGTGGCGCACACCTTTAATCCCAGCACTCAGGAGGTAGAGGCAGGTAATCTCTTTGAGTTTGAGGCCAAACTGATCTACAAAGAGTTCAGGACAGCCAGGGCTGTTACACAGAGAAACCTTGTCTCGAAAAAAAAATAAAGAAGAAAGAAAAAAGGAAGAAAGGAAGGAAGAAAGGAAGGGAGAAAGGAAAGAAAATCTGGGCATAGTGGTGTGCATTTATAATCTCAGCACTAGGAAAATAGAGACAGGCAGAATCCTTGAACTTGATGACTAGTCTGCCCAGCCTAGTTGGTAAGCTTCAGGTCCCAGTGAGAGACCCTCCCTCAAACAAAAGACATTGNNTTGGNGAGATAGCTGGTTGGGTCAAATACTTGCTATGCAAGTATGAAGACTGGAGTTTGGATCTTCAGCACCCATGTAAATGGCAGGTAAGTGTAGCAGCCTGTAAGTAGTCCCAGCACTTGGGAAGCAGAGATAGGGGAGTCCAGGAGCAAGANGGCTAGCTAGACTAGCTGGATCAGCAAGCTCTTGAGTCAAGTGGGAAACCCTGTTTCAATATATAAAGTGGAGAGCAACAAGGAAGACATCTTGATCAACCTCTTGCTTCCTTGTGCACCTACATACACAAACACACANAACCCAAAATCAAACAACAAAAACAAGGTAGATAGTTCCTGTTGACCTCAGGCCTTTACACATGCACAAGCACTCCCACACATGTGCACCCATACAAACATGCACACACACATTAGAAGAAATAACACAAGATCTCAGAGAAACCAGAGACTTCTCTAAGATCGACAAAGTCAGGGAACATCTGTCCTGACCAATCAGGGACCAAAGAACACAGGAACTATCAGGAATAACTTCATGGTTAAAGGACATGGGAACTATTATGGGTGAGCACTGTAAGAACACAGGGGCCACCATTAAGGGTGAGCATGATGAGAGAACATGGAAACCACAGGCAGGAATTAAGCACAGTGACATCCACCGTGCTCTACAGATAGTCTTTAAGTTAATATTGTAAGAGTGTGTCAGCCAGGCAGTGGTGGCACATGCCTTTAATCCCAGCACTCAGGAGGCAGAGGCAGGGGAATCTCTGTGAGTTCAAGGCCAGCCTGGTCTACAGAAAGAGTTCCAGGACAGTCAGGGCTACACAAAGAAACCCTGTCTCAAAATAAAATAAAATAAAATAAAATAAAATAAAATAAAATAAAATAAAATAAAATAAAATAAAATAATAAAATAAAAAAATAAAAGACAACAAAACAAGCATGTGTCAATATGATAGTGCATCTATCAACTTAGGTGAGATGGACAGATTTCTAGAAACATATACACATCAAAGCTTACACATCTGCTTACAAGCAGAATGACCCTATTTCTATGGAGTTATTTGAATCTTAGATCAATGATAACCTCANGGAGAACTTTTACCAACATTTATAGAAAAATTAATAGCATTCTGCACAAGTTGCTCAAGAAATCCAGAGGGGATAGAACAGGCATAAACTTGTCCACGAGGCCAACATTGTTCTGATAACAAACAAGGCATAGACAATATGAGAAAAGCCTCCACTGGGCAGAATCTTCANGGACATAGATGCAAATATCCTTGAAATTGTTTGCAACCCACATTGAAAGGAAAGGCAAGGGTGAGCATTCCTCATGTCCATCAATTTGACCAGGTGTTCTAACCAGTAAAACCCAGCAAGAAAAAGAAAGCAAGATGAGAAAAGAGGGAGCATACTGATACAAATTNAAGGTTATTTTTGTTATACTGTATATATGTTTCTACTTCTGTTTAAGATATTTTTGTATATTAACAAAAATTTAAGGTTATTTTTGTTATACTGTATATAGTTTATAGTTTTGTTTTAAATATTTTTGTATATTGATACAAATGTAAAATTATATTTGTCATACTGTATGTATGTTCTACTTCTGTTTAGGATATTTTGTATATTGATACAAATTAAGGATATTTTTGTCATATTGCACTATACATTTCTACTCTGATTAAGATATTTTTGTATATTGTCACAGATTCGAGGTCATTGTCCTTATACTATACAATCTGTTTACAGATTGTTTATTTTTATAATGTGAAGCCTTAGTCTTTAAGCTATATAGGTTGATAAAAATTAAAGGTTAATAGTCACCCATGTTTGTTAAACTTATAGTCATGTTAGTTAGGTTTTTCTAGATATACAGAGATATTTCAGATGGGTAGGTAACCTTCAAACACTTCAAAGACCTAGAGAATATGGTATTTAAATGTTTTAATAACTTAGAATCCCATTGATGTGAGACANAATTGCTCCTGGCAGCACCAATCTANTCCNGAGTGGATGATGGGCATTGAAGATACTCCATANGGAGTTTGTCTTCTNCTTGGCAAAACTGGCCTATTGGGCAAAGAACTGCCCTTNCCTNGACTGCTGACAGTAAGCATACTGTCCAATCCAAACAAGCAAGACCCAAGGAAAAGTGACTGCTAAACCTTGCCAAGCCAGGGTAGGACAGTCTTTCAAGTTTTCCTGTTTCTGAAAATAATCTGTCAGTTATTATTCTAAGCCATTAGCCAAAGTAGGATGCCCCAACATTGCAGAGAAACACTGGGTGACTGTCCAGGCAGACAGCTGTTTCTGTTATTCCTTGCATTTTAAGAAGTTGCTTGCTTGCACTTCCTGCTTACTCAGGTATTATTTTCCTTCTCAGGTCTTTGATGGAGTTGAAGACTAGATAGTTACAATCCTCTCATATCTTAGCTAAGTGCTTATCAGGTACAAGACTTAGATTCTTCAAGATCAGACAGCTATTGGAGTAATCTCTGTAATTTGCCAATTACCTATGGTTTGGATATTTAGTATGTGTTTCTTGCTTGATGTTGTTCTTGTTGGTTGTAGTTCCATTTTTGTTTATGTTAGTACCTTTTCTTTCTTCTGGACAATATTTGATAATTGTTCTTATTGTATATAGCTTTGTGTTAGGATTGGAACCCTTTTATTTAAACAAAAAAGGGGAAGTGTTGTGGGAATTATTTCTGTTCAGCCAATGGCTTTGGGGTAGAAAGTTCTAGAGTGTGGTCTTGCCTGTGTACATGACTGCTTAAGAGCAGAGGAATAGGGGTCCGTGCATTCTCTAGGGTGGTCGGAGCAGAAGCAAGTCTTGCGCCGGTCCCCATCACNCTTGGGCAGAACAACAGAACAGAGGTAGCTGGATCAGCAGGATCAGCAGCAGCATCTTCCCTGTTCTGTATTAGTGAGTCTGAATTTCCACTGCACCCCTTAATAAATTATTCAATAGACTTTTGTGGGTTCACACTTTAGGAGCAAGATTGTCTTATTGACTGAAAACATGATTCTGTGCCTAGGAAATCCAGAAACAATGAAAAAGCTACCAGAANTCACAAGAAACTCTGATGAGACTCAAAGATACTTATTTTTATATGCTGGCAATAAACAGTNAAAAATTAAAAGGATCATTTAATGTAGTTCAAAAATACCACACATGGCAGAGGTGAACTGTCTATGCATGGCAAGCCACAAAACATTGTTGAGTGAGATTATCAAAACCAGACAAATTGTGTTTTGTATACTGGGTAAATGAATCAAAGGCCCAACACTGTTNAGGGCCTATTTCTTTCAAGATTCCCATGTGACAGCTAGGTGTGGTGACTCAGACCCACAGTGCCAGTTACTCTGGAGGCTGAGACTGAAGAATCACTGAATTCTGTGAGTTTGGGGCCAGCATGGGCAACATAGTGAGATGCTGATGTTATTTTAAAAAAAAAAATCCTGTTCAAAGAGTGAGAAGACAGCTAGAGGATGTTAGAATGTATTTCCAAGTCACATAAGCTATAAGGAAAAGAATTCAGAATATAGTGAACCTCACAGGGTGTCTGTCTATAATCCTAGCACACAGTAGGCTAAGGTAGAAGAATAATTGGGTTTCAGGCCACCCTGAGCTATANAGTCAGACTCTGTCTCAGAAATAAAACAATCTCAACAGATCCACTACAAAAAAATGTAAACTATCTGGAGAGAGAGTTCACAGAAGGTGAGTTACAGATGTCAAATAAGCACATGTAAAGATGTCAGTCAGGAACCATGACATGGTTGCTGGTCTAGGTACTGAGTACTGGCAAGGACATGGAAGTATACAGAGGCATAAAACAAAAACCAACTACAGCAGAATTTTACAGTCATCAGAAGAAAACCCATAGAAACAAAGGCAAACTAAAAACACCTCAGACAACCTCAATGTAGAAAATTATGAGCAAACAGCTCTACACTTCAAAATATTTAGTAGAATTTCCTCAGGAGGAAGGAAAACCACCTAAGAAGAAAAATTCAGATCTGTACAGGGCAATGAATGAGCTCAAAAGGCAACCGTTGGCACAGATACAAAAGTCTTTTTAAAAGTCTTTATAATCTCTTGAAAAGATAATTGACTGTTCAAAGCAAAAATAATAATAGTGTGCGGTGGAGGTTTAGCATATATAAAATTAAAATATACAAGCGCAGTGGCAGGAAGGGCGGGAAGGAAACCAAAGCGGATATTGTGAAGTCTCACATGTAAAGTGGCATCATACTATTTGAAATGCCATCAGAGAATACATGTTAAGCCCTAAAACAGATACTAAGATGTTAAAGTAAAGATGTGTAGCTGATGAGCCAAGGGTAGAGAGAAGATGGAAAACCTGCTAAATTGGTCTGGAAGAGAAAAGTGCAGAGCAAGGCCAGAGAAGATAATTAGAAAGCAAACAGCAGAACTGAATATTTCAACTTTAGTCTGCTGGCACCTCAGACACAGGAGATCTAAACTCTGCAGTTTTGGTTTGTTTTGGGGGTGCGTGTTTTGGTTTTGAAACAAGAGTCTTGCCATGTACATTAGGCTGGCTTTGAACTCACAGGGATCCTCCTGTCTCAGCCTCTCAAGTGCTAGAATTAATTATTGGATGAATCGCCAAGCCTATTTGTCTAAACACTGCTGCAAAAAGACTAGATTTAGAGGTTGGTTAAAAAAATCGAAATGCATAACAAGATGGGGAAACATGCCAATAAACAGTGGACAACAATAACGATGGTCAGCGACTCCATCATAATAAAGAGGTTGATTAGTTGAGGAACAATCCCTCTGAGTATGTATTACCTAAAGACATTGCGGCAAAATACAGAAGACAAGAGCTAAAAATATTGAAAAGTAAAATAAAAAAAGTAAAAAAAAAAATAAGGTTGGCCTCAGTAATTAACAGAACAAGTCACACAAGTGTAGGAAGATGTGGGACCAGCACCAAACTATGCATCAATGCAACCCACCAGCATTCACAGAACACTCCACCCCAAATGNATAATTACAGGCCATAAGTGCAATGAGCTCACAGGGCCTGTGTTGTGACCACAAAGGAGTTATTAAAATTAATGACAGAAATGTGTCTGGCACCTTTCCAAATATTTGGACATTACTATGCAGCTAACTAAACAACACACGGGTCAGAGAGACCACCAGGGAAAATAGAAAGTAAATTAAAAACCAAAGGGAAGTGGAAAACCAGCAGGCCAGCATTTGTGGGATGCAGACAAAGNCATGCTTATAAGAAAATGGACAGTGTTAAATAAGAAAGGTCTGCAACTAGCAATCTGCACTCCTACCTTACAAAGCCACTGAAAGAATAGCAAATTAAATGTGAAAGAGAGGAAAGGAAATAATTTATGCCACTACAGCTATAAAAGGGCTTGCAGTTTCCACTCTGCCACTCTCCTGCTACGTGAGGACTTGAGGGACTCCAAGTGCTCAAGTGGCATCTTGGAAGCAGAGATTGGTTCCTCATCAGATTTCAAGTCTGCTGGCTCCTATTTCAGGCTTGGAAGTGTAAGAGAGTAATTTTTTTCTGTGTCTTATAAACCACAAATGCTTGGGTGTTTTGTTACAGCGGTACAAAGAGATAAGACAGAGGACTTCCCACCAGGCCTCTGGTGTTTGTTGATCTGTAAGCAGGACTGTCTTCCCTGTGACAGTCACATTCTTGCCTTTGTACCTCCTCAAAACCTGATNTAAACAAATCATTTCCTTCCCCCAACCTCCTCTAAACATGTTTCATTGACTCACGGATCCACTGTGGCTTTCCATCAGGTGATGTTTCTCACATGGCTTCCACAAAGGCAGAGGGGGCAGGTAGCTAAGACAAGTCCTCTCCTGGGACTCAAACACTGATCCTGCCTGGCCTAGTCACTCTGCTTAGACTATGGGGCTGGGACAGGGTGCCCCTCCCACCTCCATCCTTTAAGGGATTCATACTGTACTGTGAACTTTCTGGGGGTGTGAACAAACGACTACAAACTGGGAAGAAGAAACAACTGTATCTTCTCACAGCCCAGAAAAAAAGAAGTTCAAGGTCCAGGTCAAGACAGCTCTCCCTGATGTCCCTAAAGAAGGACCCTCCCAGCTCTCTCCAGCTTTGGGTGGCTGAGTAGCCTATTGGGTGGCTGAGTAGCCTATATCAGCAAAACTCTGGTCTTACCTGCATCCCCTCCTGCACTTGTCTCCTTGTTCAAAACTCCCATTTATAAGGATATCAGTAATACTGGATGGGTCCCACCAGATTCATCTTGACCATCTGCAAAAGAGTTTCTTTCCACATCAGGTCACCTCCACAGGTCCTGCACAGTAGGACTTAGGGGAACACAACTCAGTCCACAACATACTCTAACAGGTCCCCAGGCCAAGAGCTTTAATTGGACTTCTGCTCATCTCAGTAGGCATTTCTCTCTTACACATTGCCAAGCACAAATATAGTGTGTGTGTGCCTGTGTGTGTGTGTGTGTGTGTGTNTGTGTGTGTGTGTGTGTTGGTATTTACTTTTTGAGACAGGGTCTCCTTATCTAACCCAGGCTGGTCTGGAATTTGCAATCCTCTTGGCTCAGCCTCCTTACTTGTGCAACTACAATGATGTACCAGCACACCAGGCTTATATCAAGTATATGTGACTCCATCCTGTCCTCTGTGACTGGAGGACCTGGGCTAACACACCTACACAAGATGTCCACAACTCTCTGAGACCCAGCTTTGAGGCTACAGAAATCCTGGCCCAGGATACCCTCAGGTCTCTTTGCCTGTAGACTTCAGGTGGCACCTGGGCAAGCTATCTTCCTTGCAGTAAAGGTCTGTAAGGAAACAGGCCTTTGTGTCCTGGAGTTTTCTTGACAAGGAGCTGCAGATCCTTGGATGCTGCACTCTTGTGTCTAAGACTAAAGTAAGTGGGAATTAAAAGCTAGGATCAGTGGGATGTTCATGGCTAGGCCACAGGGCAACACAANAGAGCATTAATGCTGTTTGAAGTCCTTAAGGGCCTCCACGGCCTTCTTAGCCCAGAGGAAAAGCTATGTGTACTATTGCTGCTGCAAGGCTCATCTTAACAAAGTGGACAAAGAGGGTCTCAAGGTGAAGTCAGGTGTGGAATGCAAGATGAAGCTTTGAAGTGACAGGACCTGCAAGTTCATTTTCCTCCTAGCCAACTTCTCAATACACAGAACAGGGCTCAGCATGGTCACACTTGTCAGCAATTATCAGAGGCTCTGTCACCCCATGAACAGGCTTCTATGCAAGGATGTGGTGGGGTCTCTCAGAGTTCTGGTGTCCACAGGAACACAGAGCTTTGAGGAAGGTGAGATAGAAAGCCAAGGGTGTCCGGAATTCTGCAGAAATTGGTTCCTTCTTCCAGTCTGGTGACTCAGGCTGGACCCTCAGTCTCCCACCATCTGCCTGTTGAGGGTTCTATGATACACAAATACACCTGGCATTGTAACAAAAGACATTTGTGAGTTTTTCAAATGTGCACATTTTGACCGGAAAGCTACTTTGTGTCCTANTTAAAAACAGGAATACAAACTACAGAAGGCATTCAGTGAGTCAAATGAATACATTTTAACAGGAAGGCTATTCTGAGCCCTAGTTAATAGCGTAACACAAATTAAGGTCCTCTAACGCATCCCTTTCACCCACCATGGCGACTGATGGATTACAATGGTTAGGGGAAGGAAGCTGTCTGCGAGGANAGTGCTGCGTGGAGAAGCGGGCCTGGCACAGTCCCAGGTCGCTCCAAGAACCTCTTTCCAGGGTCACAGGTGCGGGCGCAGGCCGGCTTTGCTGCGTCATTGGGTCCTCAGCGGCCGCTGAGCCCACAAGCCTCGTTTCTGCGGTCCAAATTCAGGGTCTTCCCACTTACGGGAAATCACAGGTTTAACCAGGGCTCTAGGAAAGCCCATGAGCCCGGAGCCGCGCAGGCGCAATCATGGCCCAGAGATGGCGGGGCGGGGCAACTCGTTGGCCCCACCCACGTCACGCCGCCCCTCCCGCGCCTGCGCCTCCGGGCGGCCGCGCATCCTCGGCCCTCTCCCGCGCGCTCTGCTACCTCTGCNGCTTTCTGCTCGTCTGCGCTCGGCCCTGCTCCGCTCCGCTGAGCTCCGTCGGCTGTGCTCCATCTGCACCGCTCGGTGCTCAGGCTCGGGCCGCCATGAGGCTGCGGGGCCGCGGGCCGCGGGCCGCCCCCTCCTCCACTTCAGGGGCAGGCGACGCGCGGCGGCTAGCGCCCCCGGGAAGGAACCCCTTCGTGCACGAACTGCGGCTGAGCGCCTTGCAGAAGGCCCAGGTGGGTTCTCCGCAGCGCTGCTGTGCTCTGCCCAGGATGCGCCCGGGATGCAGTGGGGAGGGGCTGGGCGCCGCCCGGTCCTTGGAGAGCCGCGCCCCTCCCCTGCAGCACCCTTCGAGCCAGCGCCAGGGTCCCGCTTCCCGCCGCCTGCGCGCATGCAGACTTACACCCTCTTTGGTTTCGGCACCGGACCCTGCACTCCATCCCTTGGGCCCCACAACCTCATCCCGGGCCTGGCGCGGGTTCCCGCCAGCAGGAGGCCTGGTGGTGGGCGGAGGGGGGGGTTCCCTCGCATCAGGCAGCCCCTTTCGAGCGCCTCCGCTCAACTAGGTGGCCGACTGTGTGTCTTGGTGGCCTAGTGCCCAAACCTGGATGGTCATCTGGAGCAGCAGCGGACGTGCGAACCCCCTGNCATAACCTGGCGGGAGGATTTCCACATCCATGTTTGCAGATTGTTTCCTGTGTCGAGTACACTATTTCGGCTGTTAGCGGCGCTCCCTGGGGTGGCTGTGACCGGAATCAACTTTATACAACCTAGTTCCCACGTGAGAGGGAACCGGTGTGCTGCGGTTGGTTGGTGGGAACCTGGATCCAGGCGCGGTTACCATCTGTTCAGTGGCTCTCACTGTGAGACCTGGCACGCGGAACCTCTCCTACTCTGGGACCAGGTCTGTGGTGCTGGTGTCACTTCGGGGGCCTTTCTTTAAGTAATGAGTAGAGTTCACAGTTTCAGACTTCTGTGGCTCTGTGGTTTATGGGCAGAGTAGTATTTCCAACTATGAGGAACCAGCTCTGAGAGGAGATGGTGTTTTTAAATGTGTAACTTATCAGACATAATGTTAAGGTGAAGTTTGTGAAGTCTGTTGAGGTTGTCACTTTCCCAGGCACTGGCTTCTTCTCAAAGCCTCTAATGGCATTGGTTATCACCCATGGGAACATGATGGTCGACAGAGTTGAGAACGGAGAAAGGGAAAACAAAGTTGCTTCATATCGGGCCCCAGGTCTTATCCCCTTCCCTGCTTGTATCTGGAACCAGACAAGGCAGCTGCCTGTGGGACTCTGCCCGGAGCCTCTGCTGCTGTCAGTGGTCCCCGCTGCCTGGGGCTGTGCCCAGCAGGAGAGCTTAGGGTGCAGCCATCTCTGAGCTAATTATCCCTCTGTTTCATTCCACAACCTCCTACCCTACANCTCTCTCCAGGGTCACTTGTGGAACCAGTGGGTCTTCCTTCCTCCTCCTGAATCTGCTGCTTGGAAGCCTTCCTGAGATATTCCTCCAAGGGAGCCCTGACCCTTTCCTGTGGATTTGGGGGCTCCTCCCTAGCCAAGTCCATTCTGGTTCACCCTAACCCATTCCAGCCTGGTCCCCCTGCTGCCGCCCCACTCTGGTCACCTTAAACAGCACATCCCTAATTATTCGTTCCAATCCTAGCCTTATTAGCCTGCCTCTACCCCATCTTGGTAGGTTCCCACCCCCATCCTAATCTGGTCTGCCTCACTCTGTCATGTTGCCTCCACCGAATACTTTATGTTCCTGCCCCTCCCCTCTCTACTCAGTCTGGATGAAGCATCTTCCTCTCGAAGGATCGCCACTTGCCTCTACTTATACATCCATCCTTGCCACAGCCTTAACCCATTTAGTCTGATTCTAGGGCCAGGTCTTTGTTGCCCAAAAGCATGTGCCCACGAGGCCCTGCCCAGAACCTTGGTGTGTGTAACTGCTTAGGTGTCTACAGTCTGTGGCTAAAGAACGTGTTTGTAAATGCCCTCAGAATTCTCTGTTATACGTCCCCCAAGCCATGCTTTGCAGAGCCTCTGCCTCTGTGGAAGGCTTTATTGAAAAGTTTTCTAGAAGGTAGATGGATGACCTGTCAAGCAAAAGAATCCTGCTTCCCCTTAAGGGAAGGNCCCTTGAGTCTGAAGCTCAGAAACTTCCTACTCCAAGTGGCTCTAAACTGCCCTGGGAGGGGTTATGTGTAGCTTTGGATTAAGGACACACAGGCCACCTCAGCCCCTAGCAGTCCATCTGTCACTTAACTACAGATTTAGCAAGCAGCTTAAGCATTTAGTGGACAGAAAATAACAGGCTAAGATCTGCACACTGGGGTCTGAAGTACTCGCTGCTTCNTGTTACAGCAAGGATACAGATGAAGGGCAGGCCTCAGAAGGTCTTGGGCTGTCAGCTAAAATTCTTCGCAGTTTGTTATTTTTGAAGTCATAAAGTGGTTTTCTGTCACAGGGTTTCTGGGGTACTCCCCCTGGACTCTGTGGTACAAGCATTTCCCGTCCCAGCTCTGATGGGTTTTCCCGATTTTGAAATTTAACTAGATTGGAGTTTACTTCCTGGACAGCAGAGCCATCTTCTACTGGAGCCAGTCCTAGTTGAGTGCAGGTTTAGAGGCAGCTGCAAGCCCATCCCAGAGAAGGCGATGGTGAGGTCAGGTAGCTGACAAGTTCTGCCCTAACTTCAGAGTCTCTTCTGGCAGGCTTTTTATTCTAGTGTCTGAGTTAAGGNGAAGCACAGCTGGGCTGTCACTGTGGCCCGGTTCCAGTAGGGATGGTGATGCCAGAGCAAAGTCCTGACAGCACACATCCTGACACTCCTGCAGATGGCTAGTGTTTTGTATTTAGTCTCCAGGCCCCAGGCAGGCATATGGGCACAGGGAGNGCAATGGCCTGCTGACTCTTGCCGCCCACTGAGGTCACCTGGACACTGCAGGAGACTTAGTGAGGNGTACTCTGTATTTAAAAGATCCTGTTGCACCCCACNATGCTGTGTGGAGGTGCAGGTGTTCTACAGTCTTACCAAGGAGAAGCGAGACACTGGAGTAGCTGGCTTGGCTGCACAGTGCTTAGCCCTTCCCAGGGTGCCTGGAGCCGAGGTCAGGCTTGGGATGCATACTTTCTGCAAGCAACATGGCATCTAATGGCCCACCTCTGTTGGTGCTTGTGTGTTTCAGGAAGACCCAAGGTTGTTTCCCTGTGTCTAGCTTTTGGTCACTGTTAGCTACAGCCCCTAGACTCTAAGACTTAGAGGTAGGCAGAAGGCCAGCCTGAGGTCCTGTATCACAGATGAGGACTGTACTGTCAGGTGAGGTTCTGAACTGTCCTTGTCTCACAACAGTGTGGTGCCTTAGTGTAGACATCTACCTGCCCTTCTAAGGAGTCTTCATCTATAGCCAACCTGTAGTCTTTCTAAGGTTCTAGAAGGTGGTAACTGAACAGTGGGAAGGAATAGTCCAAGGAAAGACCTGACTTTCACTTTTACAGCCTTTTAGAATTTGGACTTTTGGCAGCGTGTTTATTTATATGTATACACTTTATGTGTAAACGTACAGTTTTGTTTCTTAACTGACTGGAAAGCACAGGTCTGTGCAGTCGTTAAGGCATGGAGCCTGTTTTAACCCAGTGTCATTAGAACTCATTTGAATGTCTTTGTGCTCATGTCAGATGATTATAAGGGATGGTGGATAACTTGGTTGTTGTCCTCGATGATTTGGTGCTGGTGTGTGGTGTGTGTGTGTGCGCACATGTGCATGAGGCCAGAGGTTGACATTTGAGTGTTTTATATCAGTCTTCACCTTACATTTTGAGACACGGTCTCTTATTGACGTTGGTATTCACCAGTTCAGCGAGACTGGCTAGAAAACCACAGAGATTATCCTTCTCACCTGCCCAGCACTGGGATGACAGGCGGCCACTGCCACCACTCGCTTTTATGTGGGTGCTGGGGTTGAACGCAGGTCTTCATGTTTGTGCAGCAAGCACTTTGCTAGCTGAACCATCTGCCCAACACCAGTCCTGCTCTTTGTTTTACTTTTTATCTCTGCGGGCTTCACTTCTGCGGCCCTTAGTNTTAGCAGTGGCAGCTGGCTTTTGTCCTGCTGTAGTAGACTGTGCTCTGCACTTTTCTGCCAACACAGCCTGGTCCCCACATAGGCCTAGGTAGAGTGTCACCTTCCACAGCACAGATGGGGGCTGAAATGGAGAGCCCCCTCTTCATGGCCCTGGTCACAGNTCCCAGCAGAGCACACACCTCTGAAGGTGTAAATATAATTCTGGCCTCTTGCCTGGGGCTGGCCTCGAGATTGTTGTGATGTCAAGACCCATCCTCTCTACACAGTGTCTGGGGCCTGGGTCCCTGCTGAATGCAGCTGGTGTCACAGTTTCCTCTGCAATTGCTTGGGTGCTAGTGTGCCAGGAGTCACTGGTGTGTACCTTACATTGTGTTCTTTTTCAGCTGTAACTCTAGCCCTAAGCTTTTTTTTTTTTTTAAATTGGTTTAAATTGAATGTAATCCTTTCCATCTACAAGTGGTCAGTGAGTCAGCTGACTGACCTTTGGTCATCACCATTCATGCAAGTAGCAGTGGCCTATGTCTAACCTGTGAAATGGGCTTAAGAGTATACAGCTTAAGGGAAGCTGTGATTCCTGGGAGCCCCAGGTCAGCCACCAGCCCTCTAGGCCTGTGCCAGTTTCCTGCAAGCAGGCACCATTGGTGACTTCTGTAGGCTGGTGCACATGGCAGCCTGAAACTTGCAGGATGGACATGGAGCCTGAGGCTGTTTGTAGGCTGCTCCTGGATGCAGCTCACCTATACAACTCCTTGTGGCAACCTCAGTGTTCACTGCCAACATTGATGCACTATGTTTTTGTGCAACTGAATGACCTGTTTCTCATTTTTTTTCTTTTTTTGTTTTTCATGTCTGTATGCATGTTTACTTGTGTCGGGTGTGGCAGGTGGGGGCACATGCACACTAAGGCCCAGGGATGATCTTGGGAATCATTTTCAGTAGTTCTTCCACCTCATTCCGTGAAGCAGGGTCTCTTAATCACATGCAGAACTCAGCAATATGGTCAGTTTGGCTAGTCAGCTTGTTCTGGTGATCCTATCTCTGCCTTATGAGGCTAGAGTTACAGGTGAGCTGCTACAATCACTGGGGATTTTCTTGGATTCAGGGAATCCCAAACTCTGTTCCTCACACTTGAGTGGCAAGCACTTAATCAGTGAGCCATCTCCCTGGCCAGTAATTCTTGTTTTTTAAAGATCGGGGACTTTGTGCCTTAAATAGCGGCCGTCTAGTCCCAGCTGCAGACCCCAGGCTTGGGACCCACCTGCTGGCCTTATCAGGCACTTGTGTCCGATGCTTTCATTTCCCCCAAATAGCAGAATACTCACAAGTCCAATTATCTACTCCCCTACAGTGTTNGAGAGGGTTCCCTGGACTTCCTTTCCCAGGCCTATGAGGCTTGAGTGTTGAGGCAAATCTTTTATCAAATCCTGTCTCTTGAAGCCGCATTCCAGAATGCCTGACCCAATCCAGTAGGACTTACCTAACATAGGGCCCCTCAATATCTAGTTTCATTGGGCATAACCTAGGGCAAGCCCAGAGAACCAGGGCCACAGTTGCTTAGCACGAAGTCCTTGTGGGTCTGCTGCAGTATGTTAGAGTATCCTACCATGCCTGGCTGGAATTCCTGATGTCTCTTTTGTTCCTCACATCTGTAGCCTAGATGTGAATGATTGTGGAAATGAGCCCAGAAGGCAGTACCCAGTGTTGAGGAGGGGGTGTGCGTGTACGCCAATGTTTTATTGTGATGGCAGCCTATATCATATTGTATCACCATGGCAATTTTCTAATGAGTTAAAGCTGACCCATGTGCTCCTGGGCTTTTTCCATGTGGTAGCCCTTCAGCATGCTGCATGAACCATGGGTGGAGGTACTAGCTGTGGCTTAATTGGGACATGCCACTAGGGTAGGCTGTTCGTGTTGGGGACAGCTTCTTTCCTGAGTCAGCACGTTACTGTTCGGTTGGGTCTGCTGTACAGTCAGAAGAGTGACTTATTTTCCCTAAGAACTTATTTGTCATCTACAGGCTTTTTAGAAACACAATTTAACTGCCCAAGTAGACATAGAGCTGAACTGACCTAAGTCTGGGAGGGCAAGGACTGGCCCTTAGCCATGTGGTAGAGATGAGAGTTTGTGCTGGCCTGTGCATAGAGATAGATGCCTGTGGGCTACGCTCACGCTTGGGTTAGGTAGCAAAGTCCACACTTGAGGAGTCTCTTAGGGTCTTTTTGCCTGCCAAGTTATCCTGTAAGGGACAACTGCTGTGGACAGATCAAACCCCAGGTCCACCTGCCCAACAGGAAGTCTCTCACTTACAGGAAGGAGTTGTTGGTTACTTTGTAGTATGTCCTGCCAGTTGTTCTTTGATTTTCTCATACGGCCTCAGAGTTCCCAAAAGCTCAGCCCCCTCCCAAACTGACTTCATCCCCCCCTACTCTTCACAGTTCTCTTCATTCTGGCCAGCACCCTGAGACTGTGTAGCTCCTGTGGTCAGTGAGAGGGGAATCTTCCTTCTAGAGGCATGGGATCCAGTCAGCCCCATCCTTCAGAGGAACAACAGTCTCAGGGACACAGTCCCTGTGGTGGTGTGAATAGGTAAATAGACCCCCATAGACTCATGTGTTTAAATGCTTGGNCCACAGGAAGTGGCACTATTAGGAGGTGTGGCCTTGTTGGAGGAAGTGTGTCACTGTGAAGGTGGGCTTTGAGGTCTCATATGCTCAAGCTATGCCCAGTGTGATACACAGTCTCCCTTGTTGCCTGTGGGTCAAGATGCAGAACTCAGCTCCTTCTCCAGCACCATGTCTGCCTGCATGCTGCCATGACAATGATAGACTAAACCTCTGAAACTATAAGCCAGCCCCAGTTAAATGTTTTTCCTTTATAAGAGTTTCCATGGTCATGGTGCCTCTTCACGGCAATAGCAACCCAAAGACAGTCCCAGTACACCTCCTTCCCTGACCAACTAAAACAAATAAACTGTCCATGTGATATGAAGTGGTGGTATTTGTGGTCTTCTCCACCAGGGAGCTCAGGGTGTGCTAGGGGCAGGGGTTCCCACCCACCGAGCTTGTATAAGCTGCAACAGAGCATGTTATTCCCAAATAACCTTCCTGCTGAACAGTGAAAGCAGCTAGAATGTTCTGGGGCTTGAATCTTGTGATTCCCTTGCTCAGCCCAAGCAGTGGGTCTTGGAGACAGCCACAGATTGGGGTGGGTCTTTCTCCTGGCCTCAGCTGAGTCCTGGCTCCCTAGAGAAGATGGGACCAGAGTGAGACCCTACACAGCTCTCAAACCTGTCTGTCCCACTGCATGGCAGACCTCTACTGTTGATGCTTTCCCAGGGGTCCCCTCCCCTGTATTGTCAGATATTTGTGGGTTCAGCCCCCATGACCACTGGCCTAGAGGACACGTTACTGCTGAGTTCCCCCTGCATCTCAACATTAGAGTTAGAATGTGAAAATAGTGCTTGGATCAGGGAGAACATGATTCATCCTGAGCCCTATCTGGCTGGTATCCACAGGCAGGGCTTCTATGTCCTGGACACTTCCAGGAAAGACCTGATGAAGGAACAGTGTGTTAATATGCAGGCACTTCTCTGCCAGCTGATACTTGAAGTACCTCTTCTCAGAGCCAACACCCTCAGCGAGCAGGGGCAGGGTTAGGGTCTGTGGGAGCCAGGAGAAGCAGGTCCTTTAACTCAGGTTCTCTGTGGTCTCCTGAGACTGAACTGTTCGCCTATAGGAAGCTGGAGCCTCCTCTAGAATCACAGGCCCTGGGAAGCTGTTGGCAGGGTTCCCATCTCGGTTCCACCTGTTCCTGGTAGCCTTGGGCTGTTTGTACACATGGTGCTGAGATGAGTGCCTGGAAAACTCCCTTTTGGAGGACTGTAATTATGGGGAGTCCTGCCTCTGGTGCTCCCTAAAGTAGGTCAACTGTCACTGAGTCCCTACAGCTCTGAAGAGGGATTTAAGACCAGTTTCTGTTTTTGAGTCTTAGTCTTATAAGGTAGTGCGTACAGCCCCCAAATGTGTGTCTTTGGGACTTTCTGTTTTGACAGAGCCCTTGGGTGGCAGGCCACCCTGGCAGGACCTCAGCTGCAGTCTGTTATGTTGCAGTGTTTCACCTCTTGGGCTGCAAGACTGGTAAAGCAGAGCTAAGGGGACCAGAGGGACAGAGCCACCCCCTGCCACACCACACACACACACACAGACACACAGACACACACACACACATACACACACACACACACACAGAGAGAGAGAGAGAGAGAGAGAGAGAGAGAGAGAGAGAGAGAGAGNGAGAGAGAGAGAACTTGTGTTGACAATTGCATGTGTAGTAGGAAGAGTGAGAAAAGCAGCCCAGAGAGACCCCTGAAGCCAGACTGAGGCCAGATGAAAGGCTCCTACCATGCCTGCCAGGATGGTCCTGAATCAGAGAATAAGCATTGTCCTGGGTNCTCATGTATGCTGCTCAGCCTAGGCCTTCCCACCGAAGAACTTTGCCCTTACTGCCCCTTGTGGGGAACACTGTCTTCTGCCCATTTTCTTCAGTCCTGGAGTCCTGTAGTCACTGCAGAGGCCTTTCAGAGCATATGCTCCNTGTATACCCTTAGCCTTCTGCTACACCCTCCCTCATATGCTCNTCANTGCAGGCAGGATTTGGTGTGTGCAGTTCTGGGTCATATCAAGTAGACTTCGACATCACAGGTGTTGAGATGTGTCTGTTGAGTGNCAAGTCCACCTTCCNTCATGTGCCTCTCCATTTAGTCACATCACCCATGTATTGGTACAAGGATCTGCCAGCAATGGGTTCTATGCTGGTCTTTTAGGAAGCCTACTGTCCAGACAGCATGTGGCTGGTTAAGTGACTAGTCCACAGGCTCCCAGCTCATGGGAAAAGACAGTACAGTCTGGCCAGAGGGAGGAGTGCCTAGGTGTCTGTATCTACAAGCCACAGGGCTGATGGAANCTCAGCCTTTCTAAGGACTGGNCATGTTCTTGACCTTGAGCACAGGGCTGTATGTTGTATGATACTTTGTGTCCTGACAAATAAAGCTTGCCTGGAGATCAGAGAAGCAGAGCAGCAGCCACCAGAAACTTTTTACCTCTACGAAATCTCAGACTGAGTGAGGCGATCCTGTCTATGAATCCTCAGACTAAATGGGCCTGAGATCCTGTCTCCACCCACTTTATATTCCTGTCTCCACCTCCCTAGTGCTGGAATTAAAGGCGTGAGCCAATACCACCCACCAATGTTTTAGACTGGTTCAATCTCATGTAGCCCATGATCTTCCTTCTTCCTCCCAACTGCTAGGATTAAAGGTGTGTGCCACCACTGCCTGGCCTCTATGGTTAACTAGTAGCTAGCTCCATCCTCTAATCTCCAGGCAAGCTTTATTTGTTAGAACACAAACAAAATATCATACAACAGCTATAGGGCTCTCAAAGCCCAGAGGCCTACATAATGAGGCCAAGAAAGGAGTTAGAAAGGTCTTGTCTAGCTAAGGCCTGTTCAGAACCCCCTCTTGNTACTTAATCTATTTTACCCTCTGGCCTCAGGGGAATCCTCCCCTACCNCCTGCCATAAGGGAGGGTAACTGCTTCCCATGTGGTAGCTTCTGAATCTTAGAGTGAGATGGCCACAGTCTCGGTGTTGCTTAAGGTGTTACTTCTAAACTTGTCTGGAACTCTGTGAACTTATCTGTATTCTCTGACACTGCAGTGTCTCTGATAGAGCATGTTCTTGGGGATTCCCAGGCCTACTCCCCCCCCTCCATGTGTCAGTGCCGTGCTTCTTTTCTGCCAAAGGCTGCATTGTGTGACTATGTAGCCTTTCCTCTGACTGCACAGATACTAGGCCCAGGCCTGGGCCCTTCCTGCTGAGATAGACAGCTACATAGCCTACACTGCTGTGTATGGGGCTTGCACAGGGTGACAGTTACCTAATACCCCACCTGTCACATAAGGAGATGTAGCCACATGGTGTCAGGACCTGTGCTGTGGGGCCTGCTGAACTAGGTGGATGAGCAGTTGCTCNGTTGCACCAAGTCCCAGCACCTGCCCATAGGAGCACANCTGTGAGCAGGGAATGGCCAGGTGTAGTGCTGCATATAAATGGCTTGTGGAGACCCAAGCAGGTAACCAGGGTGACTTCNCAGGTCCTTGTTTGTTAAGCTATAGGGTTCCAGAGCCATCTCAGGACCTGAGGTTTTCTTGACTCGACTCTTCACATACTCATAGGGTATCTCCAACAAGAGATGTGTTCCCAACCTGTGTTGTAGTTTGCAGAGAGGTCAACTATGTGTGGTTAGCCATGGGGAAACGGGACTGTACCCAAGACAAGGAGATCATCCCTCTTGTATCCACATGTGCAGTGTGCCCTTCTGTAGTCTTACTTAGCCTGCAGCCTTCCATGGTCATAACACCAGTGTCACTGGGATCTAGGGCAAATGCCAGGGTGTTCTGGCACCACCCCAAGGATGCTGTCCCCAACAGTGCCATCTGTGTCAGTGAGGCACTATACACAGGCCTGAACTGGAGGGATCCAACTGACAAAACAGTTTCTGGGATCTTCCCACCAGACCCACAAAAGTTGATGAAAGCCATTTGCCCAAGCACTCCTCAGTTATACACTGTGTGCTGAGACTGATGATTCTGTAAGACCAAAGTGGCTGTGAAGACTGTATAGCAATGATGTGGGGCAGGGACAGTCCTCTAGGACAGTCACTCCTAACTGCCCATGTGGTTCTTAAGGTGATTCTTTAATTTTTTAGTGTTTCCCCAAAGACAGGCTCACATCAGTCTGCACCAAGAATGGTCTGGATTGGTCTGATAGGCTGAGACTTCACTGGGCAGCCNTTGGGTGGACCTGGCGTAGACCTGGGGAGTTGAGACTGAAGGTTTAGAAGAAAAAAAAATAGCTCCATCTTAGAAAAGCTATATTTAATTTTAGATGTGAGTGGGAGAACTAAGAAGGGCTTATAAATAGCCATAGGCACAGCCTCTGAGGAGAGTTCTGGTGGAGACGTGGACGCTAGCTGTGCACGAACATCTGAATACTCCAGCCCAANCAATACACAATTGGGATCTAAGGCTGTCNCGACAGGGACATTAACATGTTAGTGAGAAGTGGACGAATGGACNCAGTGTAAATATGGGCAAAAGATTTAAATAAATGGGCAATCACAGGAGAAGCACAAACATCCAGCAGACACTATAACACTGCTGACACTGTTCTTCAGATGTCCCCGTGCCCTGTATCCAGCCTCATCTTGGGCCTCTGGGTGTAGAGGATACTGAGCAGTGGGCGGGTGCTACGGGATTGGTCTTGTACNGTGGCTAGGGTCAGATGAGCCTGTTTGATGGAGCTGTTTGTGAAAAGATAAAACTGCCTGCAGCAGCTAGCGATGTGTTCTCGTCCTCTTCTACTTTCTGTGTGGCCATGAGCTTTGGTTCTGAACGTGACTGTTGAAAGCTCCCTGCCNTGTTCAGCCAGAACAGAGTCACCCTGGACCTAATTAAAGTATTGAGGCGACATAAGGCTAGTCTGCTTATTTGCTTCTGTATGGCCTGGATCTAGTTGAAGTCACCTGGGGCTCTGGGTGGCTATGTGATGTTAAGCACTGGGCTGTGGGCTTCAGCACATGTGCCTTGGGGTTCCAGCTNAGGGATGTGTGTGGGATTTATAATGCTTTTTAAAGCCTGCGTGTACTCTAAAAGGAAAGTGTAAGTTAATCTGCATGTGTCTTTCTTGTCTGGTTTGGGGCAGTAGCTGTTATGATAGGCTTAATGGTCACATTGCTCCAGACATTGGTCATTAGTTCCTGGTTTGAGGTGTTGGCCCACAGTTGACCCNACGGCTAATTTTCCCAGGTGTCTCAATGCCCTGGAGGCATCTCTGTAGTTTTTACCTCTCATCTCTAGCCCATTTGGGAAGTTCATTGCCATATCTTCAGAGACTTGTTGCCCACCAGCCTACCAGGATAGCTTTTTGGAATACACAGGAACTATATCTGCCATCCCTTCTAGACTCCAGTTAATCCTTTCAGGGACAGCTTTACTTACATCAGGGCTCTGGCCTAGACTCCTGCTTCTGACTCCTGTCACTTGGTACTGAATGTTTCACCCATTACTTCGCATCCTGGGGTCATACAGACCCAGGGACATGTGACATTTGCAGGCTACCTCTCCTTGGCCATTTCTNCTCCTCCTTGGCCATCATAGCCGTCCCAAACCCAAGAGCCAGAGGCCCATCTTGGGCTGCATTCTAAATTTGTTTTATAGGAGAAATCAAAAGGAGCTGGTAAGAGAGAAAGACAGCTGTGGCTGTTTGTCCCTCAGGTAGGACCTATGGGGCAGGACAGCTGTACCTAGAGAGGAGACGCTGGAAGGAGTACAGACTCAGTCATCATGCTGGTGACTGTTAGTTACTCGGCCGACTACAGGTGCAGGAAGTTCAGGTTGGTGACATTGTGGTGGTACTGTCCCTGTGTTAGAGCCAGCATGTGTTAGAGATGTGTGCATTCTGAGAAGTGCTGGNGTCCCAGGCCNTGACGCCTGTTGTGTCCCCAAGTGGTTTCTCCTATTGCTCACNGAACCTCGGCCTTGGGCTCTGATCAGTTGCTGCCCTGTTTTACTCTCTGGCCAGTTTCCCCTCATGTTTTTCCCTTTTGGTTTGAAGTACAACACTGCCTCCCTGATAAGATTTTTTTTTTTTTATCCTCTGTGGGCAAGCAGGCTGGTTCTGTGACATGAGGGTACATGGCCAGCTGCCCCATCTCTGTTTCCTACTCAGAGTGGCCCACCTGAGTTTCTCATTCCCTCTGGGGTGGGTGAGGGTTTAGGGCAGTTGTGTATTGTGCTTAGGCTGTTCCTTGTGGCCCCAGCAGCCCTTCATTTTGCATACCTCCCCATCCAATCCCTGAGCAAATCTCCTAGCTCCTATCCTGAGATTCTGGATGAGGAAGTGACATGTGGGCCTCTGGCTTCTGGTCCATCCTCTCAGGAGCTGGTAGCAGGTCTCTGGCACCAGGTGCTCTGGTGACTACTCTGAGGGTGATGGTTAGATCCCTGTTAGTTTATTTTACAATTCTGCATGCCCTGACTTGGGCTGAGCATACATAGATGTTGGTTCATTGCTGTGGTCCCAGCTCAGTTGCTGACTGTGTTATAGCACCCTGTCTAGTCTCAGGGTCCTCCAGACTGCTGTACTTGTCAAGGACTCCTCCAGTTGGCCATCTCTGTGACCCTTGAGCTGTGACCCAAATGCTGAAGTCATCCAGGCAGCTGGAAAGCCATCTCTGTTTGTTTCACCGTCCCTATGCTTGTTGCCTCGGATCTGTCCTTGGTGCCTTGTGTCACTGGAAGCTCCACCCTCAGCTGTCCCACAGAGAACCTAGACTCACCTGTCCCCCAGTGGTGCCCCTGGGGTGGCATCCAGCTCTGCTGCCACCAGCAACAATAAAGTTGGCAGACTATCTCCATAATCGATGGAGGAGTATAGCTCCCCAGGGCACAGAGCTTACCCGCATTCCCACTGAGCATACAAGGCCTGCCTCACCTTCTGCATGGCACTGTGTAGCATAAAGTACTGGGTGCTCACTTACCCTAGAACCTTCCAGGCTTTTCTTCACAGATCACAGAAATTGCCCTGTCAGGTGGGATAGTGACCTCTTAATAGACCCTAGTAGGCAGAGAGAGATCCTCAAGTCTGGGGATGGCCAAAGCGATGGGATTACGGAGACCAAATGTGTGGAAGGGGCTTTGCCCAAAGACTAGACAGTGAGGCAGAGAGAATGACCACTACCAGAGTGCAGGGATACCCTCTGCCAGTGGCTCTGGGTCATTGTGGTAGAACAGGGACAGAATGGGACCTTGGCCATCAACCTGGATTGGCCTATATCTGAGCCCTAGACAAAGCTGGGAGTCTTCTAGCAGCCTCCCAGGAAGAACTGCTCATGAAAGTGTTTGACTGTGACCCTTGGTTGATTTTCTAAGGAGCCAGAATGAGGGTCAGATTTTCAGTACTATAGTGTGTGTGTGTGTGTGTGTGTGTGTGTG
>LZPO01108185.1:0-10486 GCA_001675575.1 Neotoma lepida | reverse complement strand
TGCAGTAGCCCTGGGTAGTTGGCTAGGTTTCCAGTACCAAGGGTGGTCCTCTGGTTGAGCGGGTCTTAAGTAAAATTAGAGAGCTTTTGGTTACTACCAAGGTACATGTGCCACTATTGTACTCTTGGGTGCACCCTTACAGNGCTGTGCTAGTCGATGTTGTGGTNCATAGGCCTCNTGGCTGAGTAGGACTGATAGTTATATCCCTCCTTTTGGAAGATACTTTCTGGTACCAAGAAAGCTAGTTTTCAGGAAGGGGGCGGGGTTTAAGGTCAGATCCAGCACCTGGGCGTCTGGGCCCTGTGTGTAAAGTACCTGGTGTCTTCAGCAATAGGGACTTACTCTCTACCTTTGGGGACAACCAAGGGCAATAGCAGTAGTCTATGGTGTTTTGGAAGGCTCTTGGACAACCCTGGCCAATAACCCAAAAGAGTGAAAAGCCCATTTTTCTTAAGGAGATTGGCAGGGGAGTTTTAAGGAGTTTCTTCCATAATGCACTTAATGAGTTTTTCTCCATAAATGTGTTTCATATGCGGAAAAAATTGTTTTGGTTTTGGTTTTTTGGTTTTTGTTTTTTGCTTTTTTCATGAAATCTGACATAGCCTTTGTAGACAATTCAATTCCTAGGACAGGTCCTGGGCCTCTTCCAGAGGCCCTGTGGGATGATTCTGTATAGTTACTCTGGATCCATTAGGTCTGAGGGCCTGTGCTACACTGATCGCATGCAGGGCATGCACACATTGCAGTTGTGCAGACCACAGANATGCATGATATTAGTGGGGTGGGTAGCAGGAACAGGCAGCTGCAGATCTGGACAGCCTGTTGTGCCAAGAAAGGGAAGTTTGAGATAGCCATCAAGCACACATGTTCAATGCAAATTGTGGACTGTAACTATAGGGCTCCTGTGGAACTAGGCATTCTGCATAGCCACCCCTAGGGACTCAGCACTCAGCACTTGCTTCCCTTGGGGACTCAGAACTCAGCACTGCTTCTCTTGGGGACTCAGCACTCAGCACTGCTTCCCTTGGGGATGCAGCACTCAGCATTGCCAACCAGGGCTTCAATCAAGGCTTTTGCTGGCCACAGCCTATTTGCTCTTTTCCAGGGCTCGTGTAAAAAGTTTCATCCTGGCTTGCTCTGGGGAGCATTCCAGCTGCAGGGGTGTCAGTTCCTGTTTGGGGCTTTTTTGTGTTCCCCTCACCCATTCCCTCCAAGTTCNCATTGACAGACCATGAGAGGGACCTGCTTCCTGGAGAGAACAGTGGCTTTTCCTGCTTGTCTATATCTAGCTCAATAACATGGTGGCAGAACTGTCCACATCCTTAGACCCAGAGGCATAAGCCTGGGATCCAGGCCCTGACCTGGCCAAGCTCCTCCCTTCTAGCTCATCCCAGGTTCCCTGAGATGCCATGGGAAAATATGCCATATCACCACAGCCCTGTGCTTCTGCTGGATGCCAGACCTTGCCAATGGTGTGCACCCAGAGAGGGGTCTGATGGGCTCACAGCACTTGATGAACCTGGGGACCCCAGTTGAGAGGGTTTTCCTGCTAACCTGAGTGCTTAGTGTGTGTACTTCTGCAGTGGTTTTGCAGGTGTCCCGTTGGTTATCGGAGCATTGCCAGCCAGTGTGCTCACTGCATGTGTGATGNGGCATAACTCCATTGTTTTCAGATGTCCTGAGCAAGGCATGTTCTTGGAAAGTGATAGTCACTCTTATTTTGGCTTCTGTCTGGGTTCATAGGAATTTCCTTTCTTAACATATAAGTTAAAATAATGTTTTATGTGGCTACAAAAGTGGCACACTGAGACATCAGTGAACGCCTAATCTACACACAGGTAAAACAGCTCCTGTCTAGATCCCCGGAGGGAGGATACACCCATCATGGTCTCAGACAGAGGTGTGTCTGAGATGATGCTCAGCAGCTTCCCCCAGAGGAGGCCTACGTTAACCTGGTACCCGAGAACTGGGTGTTCTGTAACTTTCAGTGCCTCTGGTGACCTCTCNGCTTTCCTCCTGGCATGAGCCAGTCTGTTAGAGTGATTGCTCCCCTGAAGGCCATCAGGAACTGTCCACCCTGGTGGCCCTCTGACACTCAGTTCCCTTGCAGCTGTTGTGATTCCTACCGCCAGTAGGTGAGGACCAGTGGCATGGCAGGCTTGATGAAAGGATCTCTCTCTTGTAGGGCTCTGGGTGTCTCAGTAACCGACTACACATTTGAGGATTGCCAGCTGGCTTTGGCAGAAGGACAACTCCGCTTGCCTGCTGACACCTGCCTGCTGGAGTTTGCCAGGCTCGTGAGGGGCCTCGGGTGAGTTTCTTGTGGCTCTCAAGCGTTCATTAGAACTGAGTGCTGCTGAGGTTGCAAGGAACCTGTAACAGAATTCTTTCTCTGCTTATGTTGGGTTTCAGATGTCATCAGCAGTCTGCATAGAAGGACTTTAAAAATCTTGCTGGATACCAGCTGTGCATATGGGTGCTGCCCCTGTGCACTATACTGGGAACACACCCAAGTGACAGACAGACAGACAGACACAGAGACAAAACCTGGCATCTTGTAAACTGTGAGGATGTGCCAGGCTCAGAAACTAACTTGCTGCTTGTTATTTTAAAAATGTTTTGATGAGTCTCCAAGCTTCACAGTAAGTCTCCTGTTTTAGTTTCTGTGCTATGATTTTGTCAGTAAATCTCCCCCTTGTTTTTTATTTAGACTGAAGCCAGAAAATCTTGAAAAAGATCTAGACAAATACTCAGAGAGTGCAAGGATGAAGAAAGGAGAGAAGATTGGGCTGTCGGAGTTTGCAGCCTACTTGGAGGTTCCTGTCTCAGATGCACTGGAGGACATGTTCTCACTGTTTGACGAGGTGGGTCCACTGGGGAACTTGGGGTAAAACCTATGACATGTCAATGTGTAATGGTCCTCAGTGGAGTGAGTCCCACNAAGATACTGGTTAGTCTATTCTCTAAGTGCAGACAGGCCTTGGTTTCCCCTCTGGGGAAGCTTCACNTTGGAGAATTGACTGGGATTCTAGCAAGCATGCCTGGGAGTCATCTTCCAAAGCATGCTTTTCAGACACNTAGCTATTACCAAGTCAGACTGGGATGAACCAGTTAGCTAGCAGGTCTCTTGTGACATGCAGGTAACCAAGCTGTCATCTGAATGTGTTTCTCCTTTGCAGAGCNGTGGTGGTGAGATAGACCTTCGTGAATATGTGGTCGCCTTGTCCGTGGTGTGCAGGCCATCCCAGACCCTGGCCACCATCCAGCTGGCATTCAAGGCAAGTAGATTCCTTGAGTGGAATCTGTGCATCTGTTAGTTATTCTTTTATTACTGTGACAGATTCCTGGCCAGAAGCATGCTATGGGGGGAAAGGTTCATTGGGGCCATGATTTGAGGAGAGACAGTCATAGTGGGGAAGTCATGAAGGCTAGGCCATGAAGTGGTTGGTTGTGTTGCATTTGGAGTTAGGAAGCAGGAGATGAATATTGATGTTCAGCTGATTTCTTGCTTTTCCCCTTTTATCCAGCCTGGAACCCCAGCCTATGGGATGCCACCCTATCATTCAAGGTGTATGTCCCTCCTCAGTTAACACTGTTACAGGCATGCCCAGAAATATCTCCTAGCCTGCCTCTCCACACTTGAAAATCTCCCTTTTTAAAGTTCCAAAGGCCTAAGAACTCCTGTTAACAATTTTCTATATTCATCACCTTTGTCATTACTGTAACCAAATACCCAACAAGAAGCCACTTGAGGGACTGTAGAGATGTCTCACTTGCTACTCTTGCACAGGACCTGAGTTCAGTTCCCAACACCCACGTCACATGGCTCACAACACCATGATTCCTTCTTCTGGCCTCTGTGGGTNTCTGCATGTTCATGGTGCATATACATACATNCAGGCCACACACACTTACACATAAATAAAATAAATCTTGAGCCACTTAAGGGAGGAAGGATTTGTTTTGCTTTATCGTCAGAAGGACTGCCACCCAGCATGGCAGAGAAAGCATGGTAACAGGAGTGNGAGGCAGCTGGCTGCATTGCCATCACAGCCAGAAAACCGAGCCAGGNGAAAGCTGGTGCTCAGCTCACAACAGCTGATGGGATGGTGCCACCCACATTCATAGTGGTTCTTTCCCTNTTAGTCGGGATTCTCTGGGAATACCTTCACAGATATGCTCAGAGGTATCNGGGACCCCTCATCTCTCTCGGCCTCCGAACGCTCCTTTCTGTGGTACTTACCTGGTGTACCACTCCAGAGTAGTGCTGAGAAGTGTCCCCAGNTGCCAAGGTAGCTTATGTGGGTCANTCCAGGAGAGTTAGCTGTATGGTGTCTACANTTGCCGGCTGTTTAGAAAAAGCCTGACCCTCCTGTATCTACACTGTGTTCTCTTCTGATGGCTCAGCCCCACTTGGTCTCTAACATCCTCAAGAGTCTGTCNTAGGTGATGGTGGCAAGCAGCACTCAGTCTAAGCCTCTCATAGCTGCCTGACAGAGCAAGTGTGGCAGGCAACCGAGCATCCTGATGGTCATGCTGTGNCCATACCCCCACTGTGATAGGATAGCAGGCACCTGCTCACTGTTCCCACAGACAGCTGTGTCTCATTGCACTCACTCCTTGGGCCAGCTGCTACCTCTCAGACTTCCCCAGTACCCCACCTGCACCCATCCTTGTCTGCTGTCCACAAGATATGATATAATGGCCCTGGGAACATAAGACAGTATTGACAGTGACAAAGTGTCAGTGGAGTGTTCTGTAACGGGGCTCAGTGTTCCATGACTTTCTGGGAAGATAGAAATATCTTTTTACCCAATCTAAGAGCATAGGCAGACCAATGAAAGATTCCAGCAAAGTCCAGATTTGCAAAGTGAATGAGGAGTTCATTAGATTCCTTGTGCAGTGCTGCAGCACTCTGGGATGGGGTGTAAGGATATGGATGCCTTCCTCACATCACAGTTAGGGCCAGAGATCAAGGTGTAAAACAGTTTTCTGGCCGTGAGTAAGACCCAAGAGACATGTATACTCCTAGATACTCCTGGAGGTGAAATCAAATACATATTCCTGCCCCTTTGAGGTCCCTTCTTGTTTTCCATGTTAGTGTCACTCCTGTAGAAAAACTTTCACATACGGGTCTTGGGGACACCTAATAGTCCTTTTTCCCATACAGTGTAGTTTTCTGACTAGAAATGTACGTAAACTTTTAGTCCTTGCCTTCTTCAAANCCACAGCCTCAACCTCAGTACATTGTCCCTTGATCATCCATAGATGCTGTAGTTTATCCTTTGGCCACTAGGTGGCATTGGAGGCACACTCTTCTGCTTGCCTGGTTCTNGCTACAAGAGCCCCACAGCCCCAGCTTTGCCCTGGCACACTGAGCCCTTCTGCCGCTCCCTGCTGGAGCTCAGTCTCTGCTCCATCTCCCCCTACACGTTTCTTTGCTCCCACAGTTATTACAGCATCCAAGTCTCAACCAGGACATGTTTGTGCAATGTCCATGAGGGACCTGCAGAGGCCAGTAGAGGCAGAGGCATGACTCTGCCCAGTATCTAACCATGTACTTACTATAGGCACCACCCACTCAAGGGTGCTAGCTGTTTTGACAAGGTGGGATCAAGACCACTGGGGAAAATGTACCATGCCTGGCAAACACCAGAACGAGGGTCCCTATAATAACTCTTCACTGTCCCTTACAGATGTATGGATCGCCTGAGGATGGCAGCATAGATGAGGCCAACTTGTCCTGCATCCTCAAGACTGCACTGGGTGTATCAGAATTAACAGTGACTGACTTGTTCCAGGCTATTGACCAAGAGGAGAAGGGAAGAATCACATTTGGTAAGTGGAGCAGAGTGGTGTCACCCCCAAGCAGGGGTAGGATGTAGTGGGCGCAGCAGCCCAGGTGTGCAGAGAAGCATAGCCTCAGGAGTTCTGGGGACATGAATGGAGTCCCTGCCCCATCTCCACACACCAAACTACCCCCTCTCCTCAAAGCACTGAATCATCTGAAGACTGTTCCCCAGTAAGATACGATGATCAGGGGTCCAATTTCTCCCTGTGATTTAGAAGCAAGCTTAAAGCTTAGCGCCCACACCACGCAGAAGCTGCAGGGGCTTCTGACCTGGGTACCCTTTGTGGGAGGACACCCACCACAGCCCTGTTGGAGCTCTCTCCTGGAGGCTTCAGCTATACCACCAACACCCACAGCCTTTATCTCGAGCCTCTCTGCCATGCCCTACTCTAAGTGCCTGGCCTGAAGAATTTCCAGTTATCGTACTGGTGTTGGCATGATGACGTCTCTTACAAAATTCGCCTGAGGGCTCTCTCAGTCCTAATAATCAACATCCTTGTCTTTGCAGATGACTTCTGTGGATTTGCAGAAATGTACCCTGACTTTGCGGAGGACTATTTGTACCCTGATCAGACACATTTTGACAACTGTGCACAGACACCCACAGCACCAACTCCCAATGGCTTCTGCATTGACTTCAGCCCTGAAAACTCAGACTTTGGGAGAAAGAATTTTTGTAAGAAAGTGGACTAGAATGGAAGATTCTGGAGGGATGAGGCCCCTCCTGCATCACCACCTGCCTCCAGTGGCCTGGAGCCTGTTTGTGTGTTACGCCATCTGCATTTCCCTGTCTTCTCANGCTGTCTCTGTATGTTTGCAGACCCGAGGTCCAAAAGACTTGTGATGTATTTGTTTTCTGTCTCAGGGCCCAGCTGGGCGTTTGCAGGGAAGCTGTGTGTGTACCCCACCTGCCCATTGCAGGCAGGCAGGCAGGTAGGCAGGTGGGTGCTCGGGGCCTCCCTGTGGGGCAGGACTCCACAGGCAGAGTGGGCACAGGTATAGCTGTGTGCTCACCTAAAATATGCTGGTCTTGAGTTTGTGTCAGTCTTCCCCCTCGTTGTCTGTATGGTGTGCACGGTGCAGGGCCTCTGCACACATGCTGCACATACCTATCCTGGAACAGTCACCTTGTCGTGATTCAGTGCCTCTGCCATCTCTGGCTCACAATGTGATGGGGCATCATCCGATTATAAGTGTTTCTGTGTTTGTGCAGGAGCTCATGACTATTTTATAAACCTCACTTAGGTACTTTGGAAAACATTCAACATTTTTTTAAAAAAAAGAAAGAAAATTGGTTTTCTACTTCATTTTTCGTGTTAACATACAGATATTTATTTCCAGGCTTGTTTTTGATAGACTCTGAGACTGTTTCCGGTGGCCACAGTTTAAAGGGCCTCTCTGCCCTCCTCCCATTTAGGTCCATGGGACATTTAGCCACAAAGACTTGGCCCCAGGATCCTTTTCTGCTTTCCTTAAGCCTTCCTAAATCCCTGTCTTTTTTATAAACATTGCCAGTTTGGTATTTCAGTTTCAATATAACAAAATCTACTTCATGTAACTGGTGAAAGCATCGAATGTGAGTAAAGAGTCAGGCAGAGGGGAAAAACTGGAAGGCGTCCCCTTGTCTTTATGATGTCTAGCTCTCAGAGCAGACATACTGAGGTGGGCCAGGAGGTCCTGTCCAAACCCCACAACCCTTTCCTCTGCACCAGTTACCATGGTGACTTAGGAAAAGCAGCCACTCTCTGAGCACAGGTGGCCTTCTTCAGTGGGGGTGACAGCTGCAGGGGACAGACCACACAATATACTGTGCTTGGCCCCCCATAAAGTCAAGAAGGAACAGGGTCCAGGCTGTCACCTTTGGCATTACCTGGTTTCATCTTTTTTTATGACAAACTCATCCTTAAAGCACAACAGTGACCATAGGTTTAGTTTGTTTCGTAAGCAATGGTTGCTTTGGAATTTTGTTTTTTTACTCCTAAATTAGATTTTACATTCAGGGCATTGCTATAGAAAGTGACTACCAGGCTAGTAAGTGCAGGAACAGGTGTTTACTAACTTTCTCAGAAAGAGTGTTAGTGTGTGCTTCCCCCAAGAGAAATACATAAACAGAACCCCTCAACCTCAGTCACACAGCGCCACACTGCCACAGGATGGGCAGGGAGCTTGATTTCTGGGCTCTTAGCTTGTTAGGTATGAATGAAATGTGAACACAGCCTTTGTAGCCAACAGGTTTGTTTTTATAACTATAGAGTACAAATTTTCAGAAGAGAAAAGCCGCTAACAGGCCAATGAAGGAGACTAATGAACTAAGATGTCCCGAGGCTGGGGCTCTGCCCCACCATCTGCAGGTGAAGGATTCCTGTGGAATGCCACTGGGCATGTTGAGGAAATCCTGAGCAGACATGGGACGGATGTTCAATCTCCTGATTACTCTTGCTAGTAACCTCAGTCCGCGCGTCAGAACTGTGAATGTATATAGCAAGCAGGGGACAGGGGCAGTGCCCACCCTGCCTGCAGGCTCCTTTGGGGTGCGGTCTTCAGGTTTTCAGTGGAATAAACACAATACAATGTAAAGTTTTACAGGCTTGAGTGTGTTTTGTTAAATGCCTCTCTCAGTGGAAAGACAGCAGACATTTCTTAGCCTGGTAGGAAAGCCCATTAAGGTGAGCTCATCTTTTAGGCTTGGAAAGCACCAGCAGCTGTGTGTGGAAGCTTTCCTGGCAGTGTTGGAGCCAGGAGCTGTCACCTACATGACATGTATATATCTCTTTGTATCTACTAGGCCTATTCTGTAGTTTTCTGTATGAGGCATATGTGAGTCTAAGCACATCTATCAGCAGATCCATCCTATGAAACCAGTATAAAAGATGGAGAAATAGAATTCAACAACAGCTAAANAATTACACCCTCAAAAAGGTTTGGTGAAGACTGAGGAGATAACTCAGTAGCTAAATGCTTGCTGCAGAAGNGTAAGAACCTCAGTCAATTTCCAGAATAAATGACTGATTTTTACCAGGGTGGTGGGTCACCAGGATGTGTGGTTGGGCCCCATATAGTGAGAAAATATGGTCTAACCTGTTACTGTTTTACAAGTTTTACTTACACCCTGTGTTTTAAGATTTATTTTTTTATCAGTTTTAATTATGTATATGTGCACATGAGTGCAGGTGCCCTAGCAGGTCATATCAAAGGTGTCAAATACCCTACAGCTGCAGTTACAGGTGGTTGTGAGCTGCCCGTGTGGGTACTCGGAATCAAACTCAGGTCTTCCAGGAGAACAGCAAGTGTTCTTTAAAGCTGAGCCATCTTTCCATCCCTCTCCTTTGTGCTTTTGATGAACTTGTCATTTTTTAAATGACCATCGACTCTGACACTAAGTATGATTAGTGCCATACTTTGATGAACTTGTCATTTTTTTTAATTTATTTTGACTTATTTTTTTGAGACAGCTCTGACTGCCCTAGAACTCATTATGTAAACTAAGCTAACCTTAGATTCACGGAGATCCACCTGCCTCTACCTTCAGGTGCCGGGATTAAAGGCATGCACCACCATGTCTGGTTTGTTTAGTTTTTTAAAGATTCCAACCAAGACATGAGCTGCGTGCTTTCCATACAGAGTTGGTTTGGGAAGTTGTCACCTGTAATCATTTTGCCCAAGATCACAGGAGATACTGTAGCTCCAAGCACAAACTAGCCACACACATGCAGGACCGAAACCAGGCAAACAACATGCTCAAATGTTGGGGCCCTGTGCTTGTCAGACAGGATCTGTCTCTGCTGCTCTCATTATCCAGTTCTGCCATGCTGAAGTTGGAACTCACCTTCAACAAGCAGTGCACAAGAAATGCAGCCACTCCAGAGGTCTTTTTAAGAAAGCTGCCTGCCCTACAGATTCCATATGAAACCAGGGTAGGGACAGCCAGCATCTACCATGTGTACCCCACACCTCCACTGCCCCCAGTTTTGCAGATTGTAAGTTACATTCCTGTGCATCTTCTCAGCATGGTGCTGGAGTCATGCCTATAAACACAAGGTTATACCTTCTCCCAGGAAGATGAATTCCATCAGCCTCGTCTCCACCTTTGGATGAGCTGAGTTTGGTCAAGAGCCAGTCTAAACATTTTCTTATGGAAAAACTGAGTTTCAAAGTTCACAGCTCACCACTCCTGATGTATAAAATGATAGGGGTTCCCAAGAAGTGGAAAGAATGAGTAACCAGTTAGCCAACTGATGTGCAAGTTGACNCCCAGGCATGNACACAAGCACAGCAAGTTCACACACAAGCATATACACAAGCACACATGCGCTCAGGTATGTACATGCCCAGTCAAGCAAGTGCACAATCTCATGACTAACCAACCCATCCTCGTTCCTATGTCTCACCATATGATGATGGCACATGTTTACAGATTCTCCCAGTACCTATTAATGCTCCGCTAGTCCCAGATTTGGTAGCACCCTAGTCCCAGTCTTAATCATGACAATGCCAAGAGTCACATGGAGAGCCACTTGGTTCCAAAGGCAGTGACAATGCTCCTCTCTGCCCATCCTAGCCAGTCTCATGACAGTGGCCCTTTCTCATACATCTTTAGGACCAACCCTCCCATCTGATACAGTCACATTTCTCTTG
>LZPO01108184.1:91470-103061 GCA_001675575.1 Neotoma lepida | reverse complement strand
GCTTTTAAAATTCTGATGCTCTGACATTAAAAAAAAGGCATGTCCATTAATACCTCTTAATATGAATCTAAAATATTTGTGACAGATTAGAATGATCATAAAGGATATATTTGCCAACATTACGAAAATACTGACAATTTAAGAAAAAATATAATATAAATTTAACCCATAGCCAGGGGAATACAAATCCATAACAATTTGAAACTCACCACTTTCCATTTAAGATAAGAACCAGTTCTCCTTGTTCTATGAGTGAAAAGCTAGAGATTATGGGTTTTGTTCATTGGATTTTAGTTCTCTGCCATTACCCTGCATCATTTTATCCTAATGTGTTTTATACTTTAAAACCTTTATTGATTACCTCATCATACTCATATAAAATTGATTTAATGTTTCCTGTGTCCTTAAGGCTTTAAATTAAAAAAAAAATCTTCTGGATTAAATTACAGTGCTTTTCAGCCAGTGTTTTCAGCAAAGGGTATCTATAAAATCTGAGATTCACAGACTAGCTTCTCTGCTACCCTTGCTGGTGTCCCTTATAAAGGTCTGGTGTGGGCTGGAGAGAGGGCTCAGCCATTAAAGGTTAGGCTCACAACCAAAAATATAAGAAAGGTCCTGTGTGCCCCCACATGTTTCTTAACCCCAGTTTGAAAACAGATCCGAGCCCTCTGCAAATGTCTCTGTGGAGAACATACCACTCTTGAGAGATGGGTGCAGCTAGCTTTGGGTGGAAGTAGGGTTTAACAGCATCATCTTGATACAAATCTTATAATGGAGCAGACCTATGTTGGGTCCCTGGAGGATCTTTTAGGACTCAAAGTTTATGCACTTTGAAGTTGTAGCACTGGAACTCTTACCTTCTCAGATATGGGGGGGGGGTCAGGCTAGAGTGATAGCTTAGAGGGTCTCTGAGCACTAGCTGCACAAGTCTGACAACACAAGTTCAGTTCTGGAATCCACATAAAAATGTCAGGTGTGGTGGCACACATCTGTAATTCAAGCACTTTTACAGTGGAATGGAGAGAGACAGAGAATCTGGTAGAGTACTGACAGNAGCAGACACAGAGAGACCCTGTTCAAATAAGATAGACAGTGGATACCAGTTCCCAAAAGCTCTCCTCTGACTGCCACATGTGTGTTATGGCATGTGTGTACCTCTACCACACACACACACACACACATACACACACACACTCAATCACCCATACACACACCACACACCCCACATATTCATACATTTACCCACATATTCATATATACATACACACGTATACACACACATACAGAAAACTCCATACATTCACACAAATACCCCTACTCACACTCACATACCCTCCATACACACAAACAAGCACTTTCTGTACAATCATGAGGACTGGATTTCAGACCTCAGCACTCACATAACAAGCTGAGAGTTCTGCACACCTTATAACCCAAGCTTCAAAGGGTAATGGAGAAAGAAGAATCAGTGAGGCCTGCTAGCGTCCAACCCCCATGAGAAAACACAAGCTGCTCATTTAGAGATAGACCCTACCTCAAAAGAACAGGCAGTGAGTAAGAGGAGAGGACACTTTGNGTCATCTTCCTGTCTCCACGTGCACATACAGTTGTGCCACTTGTCTGTACATACAGCANACATGTGTACTCCCATAAAGATATATACAATTAATTAAGATAAATAATAGTTTAAGTGTGGGCTTATAGGGAGGCTCCTGGGTCATGCTATTACAATACCTGCTGAGATTAGTACCCTTTAATGGGGGCTACAGAAAGCTCACCTATGTTGTCATTTCATGGTTAGTCATATTCTCATTACTATGAAAAATTTCCAAGTAAAACAGTTTCAGGGACCAATATTTACTTGGGCTCAAGATTNCAGAGGTTTAGCACATGGTTACCTGGCACCATTTTCTTAGGCCATGCATGGTAAGACACAGCCAGAGAAGGTGAGGCAGCATAAATGANTCTATTCAGGGCAACCAGGAAGCAGAAAGAGCAGCAGGAGGGATCTGTGACACGGGATGCACCATGAGTACGACCCTGGTGACCCATGAGGCTCACCTCCTCCCAGCAATGAATTTGATCAATTCATTGTATATTAACCCATGACTAGGTCTCAACCCTCATGATCAAACACCTCTTGATGATTGGATCTGCTGGTTGGGAGCTAAGATGCCAGACATGAGCCTTATGGGGANGGGAAACATTTCATATCTAAACATGATATGAGATTTAAGAGAAAATGGAAACATCCAAACACAGAGGGGGCATATTACTAGAATACAACCTGATCATGCTACTTGACCTTACACTTCCAGCTTGCAGAACAGTGCATGATAAACAACTGTAGCTTGCAAGCCACCAAGAGTCTGACTGTGAAGGGACTAACCATTTTCTCCACCATATAGAGAGGCAGCACAAGCAGGAATAGACACTGCTGTGCCTTCAGGACACCTGACACACTTCTGGNACCATGGGAGCTATGCATTTGAACTCCCCTGAACTAAAAGAAAGAAATGGAATTCTGGGACATTGTTTGACATTTTCAGATTCCTTGAAACTCTTTGAAATTGCATGGAAGTCATCAGAGTCCTTTAATTTGTTCCTAGCAATAAGTTCAATGAACATCAAATTGTAGGCTTGGGCCAGACTCTACAGAGTCATAGAAAGTNTTTCAGCTCATGGAGCTCACGAGCAGAGCAGTGGATCCAGAACATATGTGGGAATGATTGCTTAATGAGTACAGGGCTTCGGTTTTACAAATGAGAAAAATTACAAAGTTGTTGCCCAACAAAATGAATGTGCAGAACAGTATGCAGCAGTGTACGCTGAAAAACACTGGCAGTGGTATCTATTTGGATTGGTTTATTTGTTTCTCTGCAGTACTGAAGACAGTACTGAGGGGTTTGCAAATGGTGTGTGAGCCNTCTTTCACTAAGCCTCACCCCAAACCTAAGATGGGACATGTTTACATATTTTTAAACAAAAAAGAGCAGATTGTGTGTTGCATTAGAAGGAGCCATCAGTGAGATGAAGTTCAGAGACATTTGAATCTCTGGAGCCCTAACAGGACATGGTTGCTGCTATTTAAAACAAATGGGCCTCAGTTTCCTTNTCTCNAACTCCTTAAGAGGTTGATAGGAAGGACCAGTTGGTGCCAAATCTGACCAATACCCACACTAAATAGCATCAATGTTATCCTGTGGTTTCTTATTTTGTTTGCCTTCTCTTTTTTTCTTTCTTTTTGTTTTGTTTTTTGCCCCTCATTATTAGCATAATCATTTGTTTCAGTGTTATGGAGCTATAATTGAGAAGTGAATTGTAGATTCAAACTGTGCAACTTGATATTCTAGAATATTCATACACTGTGAAATGAGATCACAGTAAGGCCAATCTGCATGTCTGTCACCTCATAGCCAATGTTTTCTTTCTTTCTATTTCTTTATGCACGATGGTGACTTCCTGCACTGCCTCCTGACAAGGAGCCTTGATTCAACACTGCTTCCACCCTCAGCCCATGGGGTCTGTTTAGAGATGGCTATCCCCAGTTTTACACCTTCTCAGATTAAAAAAAAAAAAATTTCCAAGACCATAAAGTTATAGAAGACACATTGTTTCAGCCTTGATATTTTCTGAAAATGCATCTAATTAAGAGCTCATGCTCTCTGCAGTAGATAAGGCAAGCTGACTTCTCTCTTTAGAGCTCCAAAGATTCGATGTGAGAGACATGCATGTAATTGGTTGCCACCAGCTGATTATGCAATCGGAAGTATAATGGTAAGGGCTCCTATAAAATAAAAGTGCATTCTCTTTAGAATAAACAGAGAACAAATAAAGGTTATTTTGTACTTGAAGCTTATTTATAACTATAACATTAACCTCCAGGCTGGTCTGAGGAGACTGGGTACATTAACACAGGAGGAGAATTTTTAAAACATGAGAAGAAAAAATGAGTGAATTAAGGAAAAGTGTGTAAGACAGAAGGGATGGCTGTTCACAGCAGAGACTAAGCTCCAAACATGGAACCCAATCACAGCGTGCCAGGTTCCAGATGCCCATGCGGCACAGAACTGTGGCAGATGAAAAGGTCCTGTTTTTAGGCTTTGTCATGAATATCTGAAAGCACTGACANCCACATTGCTGGGCTCAACCTAGTATTTGACCTTATAATCCATAACCAGAGTGGTTGGACTTTGATACCCTCTTATTGATTTCATAAATGACACAAAATGAAAGCAAAAGAAAACAGGAGATTTCAATGAAAGTACCAAGCTAGTCATTCTAGGAGACTTACCTTTGAGTGAAAATAATTGGAGCTAATAGAAAAATACCACCAGTCTGGAGAGAAGGTTCAACAGGTTAAAGGTGCATAGTGCTCTTCTAGATTTGTTGTTGTTGTTGTTGTTGTTGTTGTTGTTGTTGTTGTTTTTCCCAGGGGATACGATGCCCTCTTCTGGACTTCAAGGGCAATTTCATTCACACACAGAGACACACAAACACTTGTGTGTACACATAGTTAAAAATAAAATAATTATTTTAAAGATAAATGAAGAGTTGGTCAGCCTGCCAGCTCTCCTCTGTCCTCACCATCAGTGAGCTCTCCTGAGTTGCCGTGGCTAGTTCACCCCTTGCAGCAATGAGCAAGGGGCGGGGACAGTTCTCCTGCTTTCCTGACCTCCAAGTTGGCTCTCCCACACCCATACATCAGGGCCAGCTCAAATGTGTTACCAAGGAGAGGTGCTGGGGCCTCTCTCCAGGGTGCTGCAGCTGGTGAGGGGCAGGGCCAGCTCTCCCACCTGCCACAGATGGGGGGTGTGGGCAGAGGGCATCTCTCTTCTGCCCACAGCACCATACGGCAGATGAAGGACAGGGCCAACAGGAGGACTGGCCAACCCTATAATTACCCAGGCCCAGAATCAGGTTTATGAGTTGGCCCACCCCAACATCCACCCCATCTGTGATCTGCTGGAGCACATGAAGGGGCAGGTCCTGCAGACCCAAAGCTGTAGGATCTCCATGACACAGGGCAACAATGGGATACCCAAGAGGAGTCTCAGTGAGGGCCCAACATCGACAGTGTAGCAGAAACCAGTGACCTCAAACTAAATCAATGACGGTTTGCAAAGAAAACTTCCACGTAAAGATATATGGATAAAAAGGTTTACTGCAGGACTCCCTGTGTCANACTACAGCTTACCTTTTGTTTCTTTTTTCCTTCTTATTCCTTAAATTTTATTTTATTTTATTTTGTGGGGGGGGTAGCAAGGGTAGAGGGTAGATACAAAGGGACAGGGAAATGAATGGGATTGAGATGCATGAATAGATAGATAGATAGATAGATAGATAGATAGATAGATAGATAGATAGGTAGATAGATAGGTAGATAGATAGATAGATAGATAGATAGATAGATAGATAGATAGATAGATAGATAGGTAGATAGATAGGTAGATAGATAGGTGATAGATGATAGATAAAACACAAAGAGTAAATAAAACTAAAAGTTTTTTTAAAAAATGAAAGAAAACACTGGTGTAGAATTATATATCCCCTAGCAGAAGTAAAAGCATTTCAAAAGTGTAAGCACAAGATACAAAACGCTTCTGTGGAACTTTAGAGATTCGGGTCCCAGTCGGTTTCAGTGGGGTTTTCTGTCCTGGATCTCTGTGTATAAGTGAATCTGGATCCCAGCTGGTCATAAGAGTGAGGTTTATACGTGNGGTTTTCCCTTAAGTCCTTCCCCATTTCTTCCAGCCAGGACTATCCTTGCATCTCTCAGTGCCCCTGCTAAGCCTGAACACTGGCTTNTGGAACCTTGAATCAGGAAGACACATGCTTTACATGACNTAGAACACAGTCATGGTCGGGGAGTTAGTTAACTCATGGTCTCACTCTTTCCCATTGAGTGTTTTGGATGGAATAAGATTCCTTACAGACTCCGTGTCGCACTATCTCTTCTCTTTCCTTTAATTTCTTCTTAAATCTCGTTCATCATTTTCTCTGCAGAAGAATGTCCATGGCCACTTTATTTTATAACCATTTATCAAAGTCCAGAAACCTGTATTTTTAAAATTAATTTATTCATTTAAAATTCATGCATACATAAAGTACATTTGGGTGGCACTAGGCACCACATCCTCTTATGCTGGCCCCTCAACAAGGCCCTCACAAGTCTCCCTTCTACTAGCATGTCTTTTTGTTTTAAGGAGAAAAATATAAAAGTACATTTTAAAACTAAAGCTATTAACCTGGATCTGAAGGTATAGACATAAAGTAATTCTATGCCATTTACTGGGAAGCCTGGTGTGACCACTGAGAAATGAATTTTAAAGCATGCTGGGGAAGAGTCCTAGCAATCCCCTGTCCCACCTGGCCTTAGAGTACCCTGCTGCAATGTGTGCTTTAGAATTTCCCTAAGGCAACTGGCTGTGTTCATCTCTTGGGAGCACTTCTCAGGAGAAAACTCATCTTGCTTTATTCATTCTGCTTAGCCAGGAATACATTGGGGCACCAGAGGGTGTGAGGGTGATTCTGCTTTGCCAACATAAAAGCCAGGAACAGACTGGAAAGTGGAATGCTGTAGCATGATAAAACTCCATGTGTACACGCACCCAGACACAGTAGTTACTGCAAGAGAATGGTATGGGAGAGGATACCCTGGTGAGAATCATGGCACACAGGGAGCCTACTTACAGCTTTCCAAAATAAGAGCGACCTGTAGAGACTGTGTTAAGTCAGAGCTGAATATGTCATGAGTAGACCCAGCAGTGGAGAAGCACGGCTAGGCAGGCTGTGTGGTACTTGTTGTAGCCACTGTGGTCCACTCCTGCCTGTATCACCCTACCTCATGTAATACTGTCTTTCACAGCAATACTTTCCCCTTTAATACAGCTAGAGCAGGACACACTTTAAAAAATAAATATTTTTGAGCCGGGCGGTGGTGACGCACGCCTTTAATCCCAGCACTCGGGAGGCAGAGGCAGGCGGATCTCTGTGAGTTTGAGGCCAGCCTGGGCTACCAAGTGAGTTCCAGAAAAGGCACAAAGCTACACAGAGAAACCCTGTCTCGAAAAACAAAATAAATAAATAAATAAATNAATTATTAATTAATTAATAATAAATATTTTTTGTGTGCATGTGTGTACCTGAGTGTGTGTGTGTGTGTGTGTGTGTGTGTGTGTGTGTGTGTATGTATGTGTGTGTAGGAGCTGAAATAAGTCAGAAGAGGCATTGGATCCTCTGGAATTGGAGTTAAAAATGGTTGTGAGCCACTGTATGTCTGCCAGGAACTGAACCTGGGACCTCTGCAAGATGAGCAATTGTTCTTAACCTCTGAGCTCTCTCCAGCCCTAGGACGTGCTTTTGTGAAGCTAAGAATCCTTACAGGCTCNTTTCTTCTTTGGCTTTACCATTAGGTGATGAAAACAAAAATTTTTGATGCCTTATTTAGTGAGATGTGTGGTGCTATTTTTTCTTAAAAGATGTATATGTGTGGAAATCTGCTTCTAAAATGTATTGAAATAAAAACTGAGTCTCTGAGTCCATGGTTTTGCAGGTTGCCCTTTTATCAGAAAATAGTATGTAGAATTTAGAAAGAATTATGCTGGCAGTCTAAGCACATTGTCAAGAAATTTTATATTATGAAACACTGCAGACATGCCTTTCCTAGATCTTCCATTTACAAGCTGTTTAGATTTGCCCAATTATTTACGTACTGCTCTGGGGCTCATTTTTATCTCAACTGTGGAAAATAGATTATAATAAGCACTTCNCAGGGTTTTCATGTCGATTACTGAGATTTTAGCCAAGAAATAGCCTACCACATGACTCCCAGAACCCCATGGGATAGACTTAAGAAAAAAAAGATCAGTCTTCACTCAGGACTTCATTTGACTACTCACACCTTGTATGGGAGGATGGCTGAAGCATGGTACCCACACCTGCACAGCATCACGCCTCACCTTCACACCACCTCAGTACCCCATCAGTCTAACTCGGAAACGCTCCAGGGTCCTTACGGTCCTTTCAGAGAACCATGCTCTCAAGGTGACCATCACCTATGTCTTGATTCTTGTTCACCCTGAGCACTTTATCTGTGTGATTTCAAAGCACTTCTAATGCTTGCTGTGATGTACAAATTCAATTTCACAAAATATGAACACAATTCTGATATACTTTTCCAGCTGCCTTGGCTGTTAATCTGAGCACACATCCTCCTGGTATGTCTTCAAAATCTCCCCTCTTGTTGCAGTGAACACACTCAGTAGCCTAGGTGTATAGCTCTGAGGGTGTCTAGTAGCTGCACTCTCTGATGGGTCAGCCCTACAGGCATTACACCCTATGCCCGTGACCAACATTTTTATTTGAACAGCCACATGTCACAACTGTGAGATGACTAACTGGCTAGGTCTTTTTAGAACATTTAAAAATAGCTATTTTGGTTCAGGCAAGGTATAATTTAGGAGACCCCTCCATTAGAAATAATACAAGGAGTTCTAAAGGAGTCATGAACACTACTCGGAAATCACAAGGCTTGCTTTGGATTTGGCTCTNTCAACCAGCCAAAGGGCAATTGTGTAACAGCAACCACTTCTACTGTTTGCATGGGTTTGATATCTGAGTTAAACATATTTTCTTATTTCTATACAAGAAAATACATCATTTATGTCAGTTTTAGCCAGACCCTGGCAGGTACTTGCTTATAAGAAAGAATTTTCCCTAGCTTTTAAACATCTGACTGTATTGCAATAGGAAGTGGAAGTTCTCATCACAGAATACTTTGTGTTTTGTTTTTAATTAAGGACTTAATAAGCCTTGAACAATTAAATGGTCTTTAAAACTAAATGACTATATGAACACATTGTAAGTCACAGTGGNCAACACTATTGAATCTTTCTGGAACTGGGAAATAAAGAGAACTTGTAAAAAATTACAGTAATGAACACCTTTTAGAAAATATTCCTGGGGCTGGAAAGATGGCTCAATGGTTCAGCNCATCAGCTGATCATGTAGAGTACCTATGATTTATTTCTGGTGGGTCACAACCATCGGTAACTTCTGTTCCAGAGGATCCGACACCTTCCTCTAGCCTCCTTGGGCACTTAACACACATGGTATGCATGCATACATACAGGAAAAAACTCACACATAGAAGAAAAATAAAGTAAATATTAAAAGAAAGCATGTCTTATAATGTGCACAATCTTCTCTTTTAAATTTGAAATGCCCACATTTCACCAACACATCCCTAACCTGGAAGCTATAGAGTAAAATTAGTATTCTCAGTCCACGCAGGCCAGCCATTGTGTGCAATTTAGTAGATGATACATGGGAAATGATAAAGACATGCTGAAGGGTAACTGAAATTATACAATTTAAAAATGCGAAATTACAGTATAATTTAGCATTTGGTTCACACAATATAGAAACAGTAACTTTTAGAAGTGTNATCTGCAAAATAAATATATAGAAAAATGAAATGGAATGTATTCTCTGTGCTAATTGATTTTTTAATTGTTTTTGCAATTTGATTAATGTATGCTTGGAATTTTGGGTCATTTTCACCCTACATTACCCTCTCATTTCCATCCTTCTATGAAACTCTTCATCCTTCTCCTCCTCTTCTTCTTCCTTCTTCCTCTTCCTCCTCCTCATATTCTTCCCAACCAGCCCCTCCCACTTTCATGTCCTTCATATTTGATCCACTGAGTGAAATTACTNTTGCTTGCAGGAAGAATGAATGGCATTAACTGGAATATGGGAAAGTTATCCATGGCTACACCACTGAAGAAAAACATCACCTGGCCCACTAGCATCCACTGACAGCCCATAGAACCTCAGTGAGGAATAGGGCTTCACGAGACCCTTCCCAACCATGACAATTTGCATGATATGTGCAACAGTAACAGTTATCTAGAATTATGTAAAGACATGTTATTTAGAGGAAATCAAACATGTCAGATGACATCGGCTCAGTGCTCACATGAGTATGGCTCCTGAAGCTCCTGCCCATGGTTCCCAGTCAGTGTAGAACATCTCTGCAGGATCCTGTTGCTGTGAGCTGGTCACCTAACTGTGGTCTTGGAGGAGAGAGAGAGAAAGAGATGGAGATATAAAGACAGATAGACAGAGAGGGAGAGACAGAAACAGAGACAGAGAGAGACACAGAGAGAGAGACAGAAAGAAAAGAGAAGTAGAAAGAAAGAGGAGGAAGAGGAAGAAGAAGAGGAGAAGAAGAGAAGATGCCTATGAACTAGCTGGCTTTCTTTCTTCACCCCTTTTACTCCACCCTGGTCTCCAGCATGGAGGTGGTGCCACCTGTACATGGGACAAGTTGTCTCTCCTGGGCCAATCTTTCCTGGAGATGCTTCTCTAGCCAATCAGGCTGACAGTCAAGACTTCCATCTAAGAATAAATCCCTTGTTCCTATGAGGGCTGCATGAGAGANTCTTCTGTCTTGCTGCTGCCCAAGACACAGCTACCATGAGTTCCTGACAGACTACTCCAACATCCAGACTATATTTGTCTGCCTCTTTGGTCTTGGGACCTTCTACTTTCTGTGACATGTTCTTATACACCAGGACTGAGCTTTTCAGAAAAGATTAAATTCCCAGATATTCCTTGTTCACTTCATATCTCTGAGCACCTGACATCTACAGATTTTCAGAAGATGACTCCAGCCTTGTACCTTAGAGAAGGCATGTGGTACAGTGAAAACAACAGCCTGTNTTTCCCGAGGAATCATAGAGAAATATCCAATTACTCCAGATAGAGCAAGCACTGAGGAGAAGACTCCTTCATGTCCAGTTTGATGATTTGAGAGTTCACTGGGCTCCTCAGAGGTAGCTATATCACCAGGAAGTACCCAGGAAGACTTATGGGTAACTATAGCACTCAAAAAGCTGACCCGTAGTGTGGGAAAACCAGGAAAGACACCAGTGGGTAGCTTAAAGTAGCTACACTACAGTAAATCCTCAGCTTCCTCCCTTGTCAATCTTCTCCCTCTTAGATAACTTCTGGGAGAGCCTCATGAGGATCTCAGGAAACCTGGTGAGCTCTCTGTAATAACCCCATGGGGCTCCAGCCTCTCTATATGTGGGGGTGTTAACAGGCTCAATCTTGATATTATGAGGGTCTCTGCAGGGGATCCAAGCCACTCAGCTTGAAAATGACAAATGCCATGTCCAACCCAATGGAAATAGACACACTTTCTAATATTGATCTCTCCTGCATAAATTGATCTAAACCTATTGGAGTAAAGAGACAATTATTTGAAGACTAATTTCCAGCTGTTCTTTGAAGTTCAACTATCCTTATTTTATTGGGAATAACATATGCAATGGCCAATTATATGAATGCAGTTTTGTTATGTAAGTAATAATACACTTTCTTGCTGCATTTTCCTTCGTATCCTATTTTATCCCTTTTCAACATGAGTAAGCCAAAGGATGCTCAGATGCCCGCAAAGCCTTATGTTTGGCAAATCTATAAGAAGCTTTCTGGAAGAGTTTAGCACATGAATCAGTTGACTTAGTAAAGATTCATCTTCACTGTAGGAAAGAATTATGCAATCCTATGAGGTCTTGAGTTAA
>LZPO01108184.1:63755-76082 GCA_001675575.1 Neotoma lepida | reverse complement strand
AAAACAGTTGGTCTGATGAGTCACATTCAATTAAGAATATTTAATAACACACATGGGGTTCAACAAAGACTGCAGATACAACTGACACATTTGAGAGGTCAGACTGTCATAAGAAAACCCAAGTTCCCATAATGTAAAGATAAAGTCCATTAAATATTAAAATCTTAACACAAACCAGTAATAAGCAGCATGGCTACTACTCCAAATTAATTAAGTACAGTAAAACCTTGAAGGTCCTTTCCTATAGAAATCCTTTTAGGAATGCCTGTGTGTGTGTATGTGTGTGTGTGTGTGCGTGCGTGTGTGTGTGTGTGTGTGTGCTCTGAAGATACATACTCTGCAGATACCATTGTGCGGACCATACCGTAGGTATCAAGTTATCATAAGCTCATGGTATTAATGGTGAAATAGTTTTTTGTGTTGTGTGTGCTTCTGTTTGGAATACATTGAAGTAAGTAAATTGGGAATGAATCTTACATCACTGAAAGCATCAGTGGAGGTTACTATGAAGATTTTCTTTAGCATGCTAAAGAAAAAAATAGTNTCTAAAATTTAAATTGTATGTGATGTCTCTGGAGAGGATGCATTGGGACAGATTTTCCTGGATGAACATGTCTTTGAAGTAATTGAAAAATCACCATATGACTAACTTGGATGAAATCTTTCTAAATGTGGTAGTGTAGTATATGCTCGTTATGTATATTCTGAATAAAAAGAAACACAAAAANCCAGAAGTCACTATATACATGGCGTCCTGTGTTGAGATATGTGACTTGGCTAGTGTGAACAGTAAGACATTGCCTTGGTGAGAACTNCCACCATCCCACCAGTGTGGCAGCTTCTAATGGCAGCAGGGCTTGCTGTTCAGTGGAAGGGAATGAATAAAATTACAGTCCTTCACTGGATTATCAGAGCTGTCTGCCCAAATCTGGGATCTCCTTGTGTCTGGGTCCCAGAGATAAGTGCAGAAGCCCTTTGAAAGTGTAAAAGTCTAAAAGATTTCAGAATAATTTATGCTGAAATGATCCAACAAAGCTGTCACAAGGCTGCCAGGAATGGGGCAGACACAAATATCTGACTCACACAGACACANGGAAGAAACTGGTCCTTTCTCTTCCACATTTAGAGAAAACTAAATTCTAATATTGAAACCTTATAGCATACCAGCTAGTTATTACCATTTTTTCAGAGAGAGAGGGAGAAAAGAGGAGAAGAAGGAAGGGAGGAAGAGAGGGAGGGAAACAGGAGGGAAGGAAGGAAAAAAGAAGGCAGAAAGAGAAACAGAGACAGATACAGAGATAGAGAGACAGACAGACAGAAACAGAGGCAGAGTCACTCAAATGCCTTAAGGTATCTGTCCTATTTTTCTCCAGGGCCCCACCACCATGTGACATAAAAGAACTCATAGTGCCANGTTTCAGGACAAAAGAGAGACACCCTAAAGAAGAAAGTCCACACACTCTGCAATACCAGCATCTTCACTGGGCTGTGTGTTCTGACTCCACAGAAATCAAGGTAGCATAGAGCTATAGTCTCTAGTACTTGATAATCTCAACCTACAGCAGACATTCAAAGGAACTTCACTGATAATGGTCTCCCTATCAACTGATTTGCAACCCCCATGGAAGAAAGTAGGGACTCCAATGGACATCAAGTCACTGGGTTCCCACAACCATTTTTATCCAAATGTTCAGTCACATTTTCACAGCTATCACAAAATGGATTGTGTTGCTTGAGTTCAGGATATCTTCCCTCCTGTTTTCACAGGCTCATGGTTTATAAAATGTAAAAAGGCGAGATCTGAAATTAGAGGAACTGTATNCACCAGTATGCCCTTGAAACATTTAGAGTTGAATGTACTTCAAAGAGTGATTCTGAACATTAATCACAATCTTTATCATTAAAGTCTTAAAATGACATTAATTCAATGTTCAGAACCTACATTGAGTCCAAATGGTGTAATAAAAAAGCACTGTATAAATTTAGTGACAAGGAAGGAATTCACAGTTCTTCCAACCAGCCCCANACCACATTGTTTTCCATGGCTGATATTTCCAACATCAAACCATCTACTTCACAAAAGTTGAAATTCCTAGACATAGATAAGAAGAGGATATCTTCAAACTGCTTCCAACAAGCCTCCCCAAATCCTTCTAAAGGAACATTAGATTTCAAGATGAGCCCAAACCTATTTAGTTACTTATAAAGTAAAAAGAAGAAAGGTTTTTGAGTATTAGAACCCTTATTCTTATCTTTGTTCTGGTATTGGATTTCTACCATTGATGGTTGTATCTTGATAGCAGATGGTAAGTCCATAAATGATGGGTCAACACCTGCTCTAAGTAGCCCAAGTTGTTTCTTTCCCAAGTTTTCATTTGCTTGTTTGGTGTGTGTGTGTGTGTGTGTGTGTGTGTGTGTGTGTGTGTGTGTGTGTGTTACATTCCATTGACAACATTTTTTAAATTCATAAATATGCTAATTTTTATTATCCAATCCTAATTATCTAAAACACACATTACAAACATACAAATATCTATTTTTTCCACATGTCAGATCTATTCATGATGGGTTGGGAAATGGGGAGAATAGATTCCCCTCAAATTGCAGGTCAGTAGATGTTTCTTTATAGTCAACTTTACCAAATTTCATGCAAAATAGTAATTAACGATGATCTTCTTTACTTGTTAACTCACAAGGAAATACCTTCAAAACTGCATTTTACTAAAANTTTTGTACTAAAATGTAAAAAAACTGAACTACATCAATATTGAAAAATTTTAAATTCNTTAATTTTTTCTTTGTTCCTGTTACCAGGACAACATGTTTTTATTCTCATGAGAAGCCTGGTCTGAGTGACAAACTAGATGATGACATTGCATATGGAATGAGGGTCCTAGNTAGACTATGCATAAGTTAAATGCTGGTTTGGACCCCTGGTACTCTAATAACCTGAAGATTCTGGATATGTGAGTTTTATCACTGACTTCTCTAACCATCAGTTCCACACCAAAACTATCCTTACCAAGTCCCTTTTCTTCTACAATAAATGACTAGGTTGATCTATAAACTCCAAAAGATTGTGTACATGCCCACACAGGATTCCACGTCCCTAGAGATCACATCAAGATGAGATTAGCCTGGGGAAATCTTTGACCAAAACTTTGTGATATTAAACCTTTATCCTCTGCAGGAATAAACTTTTAGGTACATTCTATAAACAGCATGTTTGTATTTCAGTGTTTTTAAAGGATGGTTCAGATGACAGGAATTCTTCCTGTGTTAGGATATGATCTAATTATATCCTGCTTCCTGATGATAATCTGAGGTTTTGGAACTGAACATCACTCTGGTGATAATGACTGATTTTAAATAGAGGTTGAGTGTCTACATGTTAAATTTATGTTTCTGCACTAAATTTGCAGTAGATTATTTGCCACAACTTTTAACTACACAAAATTTCTATTAATCACGTTTTTGTGTCTTTTTCCAAACTATCAAAATCTCAAACCATTAACAACCTTTTTTTCACTTAAAAAAACTTTATTTTTTAAAAAGCAAACTTCACAGTTGAAGTTTACTAAAATCTCCAACAACTTTGATACAGCTCTGCTTAAAAGTTTGAGAAATTTGACGTATTTGGTTAAAACAGTAGCCTCTCATAGGCAAAACATTTACAGAGTATGGGTTCCTCTCAAACAAAACTTCATCAAAAATTACACACAAATACACATACACTATTTATTGTCATAAAGAAGACTGATTTTACTTAATTCTGCATAATATCCTTACATAGGAGCACTTAATTTATTTTATTTACAAGGTGAACTATCACATTGCCCTCAACTATTAATTATTGCAAATATATTGGTTAGTGCTGATTATATTGACATCACAAGGAGATTTAGTCGTGTGCTCCTTGAAGTGAGGTTTTAATATTGCTGAAGCACATACATAATTAAATATGATGGGGTTACTGTAAAACATTCACAATTTAAATGAAAATGAGTGTCTTTTTCCAGATCTGCCATGAAAAAATACATGCATTTATGTATATGTGTGTGTGTGTGTGTGTGTGTGTGTGTGTATGTGTGTGTGTGTGTGTGTATATTTTCTAAGTGACAAAGATTCTTCCTCTCTCATTCCTGGAAGTTGGATTGTAATACAAGATGGAGGTCGGGGTCATGTTCCTCTGAAAGCTCCAGGGAGAGTCTCTTTCCTTGCCTAATCTGACCCTAGGATTCCTTGGATGTCTTTGGCCATACAGGTGTGTCATACCTGTGGCATGACTATCTTCTCTCTGTGTACCTCCATGCTGCCTTTCCCTCTGAAAATTGTAACCATGCTTAATTTCCAGTTTTCATAAAAGCACTAGGTATACTGGACTGTGGCTCACTCTAGTAATAATTTCTTTTTAANGATTTATTTTTATTATTGTAAATTATGTGTGCATTTGCATTAATGTGTAGGTTTGTGCNTGTGTTAGTGTAGCTTCCTGCAGAGTCCAGAAAAGGACATTAGATCCCCTGGAGTTGGAGTAACAGGCTGTTGTGAGCTGCCCAACTTGGATGCTGGGACATAAACTCTTGTCCTCTGTAAGAGCAACAAGTTCTCTTAACCACTTAACCATCTCTCCTGCCCCAATAATTACTTCTCAGCATGGACAGACCAAATCTGTCCCACTGGTTAGCTATTTTCTGACTCCTCCATTCTGATTCTGTGGAGGTGTTTCCAGATTCATCAGTTTTACTTTAGGTTGTTATTAATAATTGTGGACGGTGTTGTGGGATATTGGTACAATTGTGAAGATGTAATGCTGTTATTGGTTTAATAAAGAGCTGAAAGGCCAATAGCTAGGTAGGAAAGAATAGGCAGGACTTCTGGGGAGAGGAAGGAACTGGAGAAGAATCTGAGGTGTGTGGGAGATACCTGCAAGATACTGAGAAAGTCAGACATACATCATAGAGGAAAGGTAAAAAGCCATGTGGCAAAATGTAGGTTAACATATGCTGGTTAATTAAGTTATAAGAGATAGTTGGGAGCAAGCCAATCTTTCATAACTAATAATAAGTTTCATTGTCATTATTTGGGGGCTGGAGGCCAACAAGAAAGTCCAACTACAGGACAGGGATTTGAGTTTCTCCTGAAATTTTTGGAATNTGTTCTGCTTGTTTGTTCCTTTTTTTATTCTTAAGCCTAATGACTGTCTGGAATTCCTGATTCTAGGCTAAATATTATCTCTGTCCTTAATCTTACAAAAATCTTGATTTGTTTTGGGGACTATCAGAATGAGTCTAAATCTTCCGAATCACGTATGTTTTCTACATGTTCTTACAGAAGCTTCTCCGGCCTTCAATTACTAANCCACTTTTAATTTCTGAAAATATTTCACTTTCATTTTTAATTTCTGAGAATTAGGGAATCAATTNTATGATATACCTTTCAACATGTGTCTTCTCCTTGTTATGCCAAAAATTCATATTGTCCTAATGTAGTAAGTTATATTTAGTATTTTCTGATGTATAATTTTACTTCATTGCTTGAGGTACCTAGTTAGTCTTTAAATGTTTATTTTTATTTATGTGTGCAACTCTGTGTGTGTGCCTATAGGAGTGTATGACATGTGAGTGCAGGTGTCCACAAAGGTCAGAACATGGTGGTAGATCCCTAGAACCTGGAGCTACAGGTGGCTGTGGGCCACCCAGTATAGTGGTGGGAACAGAACTAGGTCCTTTGGAAGAGCTGCAAGTGCTATTAACTGCTGAGCCATTGCCCNAGTCTTCTACTTGTATTCTTGATANCCTTTACTTTGAATAGTAAGTTTCATTAGTTATGAATTTATTGTCATTCTTTTTNCTTTGTTAGNACCATAAAATTCCATAAGAAGAAAGAATGAAAATAAACAGNAGAAGACTGGAATGATGGTTCAGCAGTTAAGAGCACATNCCTGTCTTGTAGGGGACCAGAGTTTGGTTCCCAGTGCTCATGTTGGATGGAGAGATCATGACTGACAGTATCTCCAGCACCAAATGATCTGATGCACTCTTTTGGCCTTGCATGCACCAGTACAAACATCTCTGTGNGCATACACATATTAAAAACTAATGTTTTTTAAAAGTAATGGCATGTATATCACACCATGCATTTCCTTTTTCCTATACTCTACTCTAGATCAATCTTTCTTTTCAGGGATTATCTGTTATAAAACTTCAAGTTATTACATTCTGTCACTGGATAAACATGAGCCCATGATGGAAGGTGGCTCAGCTTTTGTCCTAAGAAGAGAAATTTCTGTGGTAAGTACTATGTCCCCACTAACATAATGTGTGTTTATCTCTTCAATCTTGAAGACAGCTCAGAGGAATGATAATTGCTTGCCAAAATGCAATTGGAAAATTGGGACTTCTAATTTGGCTATTTCTATGCAAAGTNTTTTGGCCTTTTTAGGAGGCACTGTATTAGGACTTTCTAATTAGCTTCAATTTGCAAATCATAGTTGATACTAATTTGCAAATTCCATGTATTAATGTGGGTTTTGGTATAGTTAATATTAAGTGTTGCCTCATCAAGTTGCAAAAGTTGTCATCCTGGTGTTTGTTAGTACACAGAACACTGGTGCACAGTGTGAGCTCCAAGAAGAGCAACAGAGGGGAGGAGTCAGAGGCACGTGGAGAGAAAAACAGCATGGATTAGTTACCTTACGTGCCTCTGATAAAATACCACTGCCAAAGCAACTCAAGGAAGAAAGAGTTTATTCTGGCCGATAGTCTTAGAAGGAGAGTCATTAATGGCTGGGAAGGCATGACATCTAAGTAGTAGCAGAAAGAGGAAGATGACTAACTACATTTTATCTGCATACAGGAAGTGGGGTGGGTAGTAGACTGAGAATACAAACCCTCGAAGCCTGCAGCACAGTGATTGCTTCCTCCTGCAAGGCTGTGCCCCCTAGAGCTTCCAAAACCTTTCTAAGCTGTACCCTCACTGGGAACTAAGTGTTCAAATCCATGAGCCTATGGGAGATATTTCTCATCCATACCACCACACACAGAGTTTGTTCAAAATGCTCGGCCAAATGCCGCATTCTTAAGAAACTCATGTGTTTGAAGTCTGGAAAGGGTCTTAATCAGTAAACTATCTCAGAGTGACAATGACTTCATGTGACCACTTTTGAGATAGATTAGCTCAAGNATCAAAACCTCCACATCTGCCATTAAAATTCATATNTTGTGAAATTGTCCCCTTCAGATACATTTTACACATGTAAACATCAAGATTTCCCAGGGAAAGGTAACATTAACCATCATTCGCCCTCCATTTATTACTGAGTGTCTGCTAGCTATGGCGTTGGGAGCTGGAAAGCTCCTAGTATTTATAACATTTTGTTCTCCTGTTTCTTATATGTGAAATCTACGAGTGCTGAGACCTTATTTTCTTCCTCGGGCCTCTTGTTATGTTCAAGATCTGACATAATTCTGGAACAAAGCAAGCNAATGACCACAACCGGCAGGAAAATGATAAATGGAAGGATGGACAATGTGCAAGCAAATGGCTTGATTAGAATCCAGCTGATTTTGTAGCAGGTAGTTTGGTAGAAAATTTAAAANCAGTGGTAATGAGTCAGGCCTAAGGCCACAGACATAGGAAAAACAAAANCAGAAAACACGGTTTTTACTAGATTTTAATCCCCCTATCAGTAGATTTCTTAATTCTAGGTTCTCAGAAAATAGTCAAANGATGTGCTGTCAGGCTTCTGGATTTCTAAAGTATTAGCCTTATCACGTTGAATTTTTTAAAAAGCCATTGAATTCTCAATCATCAATGCCATGAGAATTTTAATTGGTTTGAATATTAATTCTAATCTTTCTCTCCATCCTGAAATAGAAAAATGCATCTGTATTAAACTTAGGAATAGAAGAGAAACCATTATTTTGTGGGGGGTGGGAGCACACCTGTGCATATCAGTGTATTCATTTGTGGTTTATGCATCTGGAGNTCAAGGGACAGTATCAGTCCTTAGGTGTCAGTCATCAGGTACCTGCCACCTTCTCTTTGAGATGAAACTTGGCAAGGTTAACTTGCCCATAAGCTTCCAGTCATCTCCCTGCCTCCTTTGCATTGCTGCAATTACAGGATTGCAGTTCCTCACACANGGGAGGCAAGCACTTTACTGACCAAGCCATCTCTCTATCCCTAGACACATTTCTTAATTAAGGAAAAAACATTATCAAGATCCATTTATAAACATGAATTACTTGGAATGCTATGGGAAAGTATACTTCAGACACCTGTCCTGGAATAATGGCTGGGAGAATTATACCTTTAGTTTCAACAGCACTATCCATTGGGATCAGCCAAAAAGTCACCAATGGGTGTGAGGTGGTCACAGACATCTGCTGACCATTTGCTAATTCAAAATAAGACTCCAAAATGTCTTTGAGACTAAGAGACATCAACTATCTAACTTGGAGTAATAGCAATCTATTCAAAAATTTTAGCCAATAATGGGACAAGAGGAACCACCAGGAATGAAGAGTGTGTATTGACCACAGATACAATTCTGCCACTCTAAACTTATCATTTTGTCCATCTATCGAGCTATAGAAATCCAGGATCAGTACCTTCACTATGTCCTGACAATTGTCATCTCAGAATCTACAGCACAAGAGATGCAGGACACACAAGGATCTTGAAAACCCAAGTGCTCTGCTAAAAATACATTAACCTTTGCTAGTAATTAAAGTTACTTTCTTGGTCGGTTTTCTCTGAGCTTAATTCCTTTCCACATGTGCTCATTAGTGGAGGAATTCAGGATTAGGCAATATTCTGGTTATTCTGGGTGTTATATTTTTACCAGTTTAATCTAAGGGTGTGATGGACTTTGACAGCTGTGTCAAAAGTTCCTGCTGTCTCTGACATGAAGTTTGAGAGCCAAGAGGATCTCATGTAAGGACCGTAAGGTTCATTTGAATAAAAACTAAGTAAATGCTTTTATATTTATCCTTCTGCAATGATTCTGTTACTGAGTTACCTAAGAACATATCTTCTGTGCCGGCGCTGGCAGTGTGAGGAAAGATGGACCTAATGCTGACTGCCGACAGAAGGTGACCCTCAACTAAGTCTTTGTCTTAAGTACAGCTACTCAAGCTTTAAAAATCAAAGCCTCCATTTAAACATGTTATGCCTGGCCTAAATGGTGCAAACTCTTTTTTAAAATTAAAAGCTGAGAATCCTTCATCTTCACATTATTGACTACTTTCCTGCACATTTCGTGTAAGTAATCTGGAAATCAAACATCTGTGAGTATTCACATTAAATTCTGGTGCAATCTTTACCTACTTTCACTGTTGTGAGTTTAATCCATATGATGTGTTGAACATTATATTCCCTTTTCCATAAAAGACATGTTCACATCGCAATAGCCAGTAATTCAGCTTGTAATCTTATCTGGAAGCCAGGCCACTGCAGGTCTGATTAGTGGATTCTTACAAGAAGGCAATCTGTGGTAGAAGGGAACACATTGGAAATTGGGATGTAGCCACAAGCCACACACCATGGAATGCCAGTGATTGTCAAAAATCCTGCAGGAGCTAGGCACAGACCAAGGTAGATTCCAGCACCTGCTTCTGAGGCGGCCCAGCCCTACTAACACCTCGAGCCTCCCTAAAGGTCAGGGAGTCAATTTCTGGTGTTCTGAGTCACCTGGAATATGGCACATGGCTGCCACAGCCCTGGGCAGCTAATGCACCTGGGAATTTTCAGACACTTACTGTTGTAGTGTGGATGATAAAATCATAACCACTTTCAAACATAAACCTAAAAACACAGAAATTTAAAAACTGCAAAATATTTGAAAAGTTCTCATTTCAATTATAAATAAAATATGATCTAAATAATTGGGACAATATACCACTTACCTTATCATTTAGTAATTTCATTAACAAATATTAAATATTTCTGGGAATCAAAGTAGGTGACAATAAAAATGGATTGCTAAAACAAGAGAGGTATTCCATAAAACATACAGAGGTCTTTAAGAATTCTCTCTGTAGAAATGTGATATTTCAATTCCATGAAGAAGTGATATGTGATTCAACCTTAAAAATATCTTGATGCTTTGTGATCTTGAAATATCTCTGGTTATCTTAAATGTTTACAGCAAAAATTTTAAATGTGCCAGAAGGGAGCTTAAAAAATGTTTGCATTTGTTGATGATAGCAACTACTTCACATCAGAATATTCAAATAAAAAGGAACTAGACACATTTCTAAACCTCATGTGACTTCATAAACTAACAAATTAAGAAGTGTTTGAAATTTAAATTTAAAATATTTAAACATTTTTATTTAAATTAAATTTTAAAATTTTATATTTAAAATACAAAAATATTTAAAATAAAAAGTATTAGGTTTATTGATGACTTTTTCAAGCATCCTTTGTGTTATTTGTCCTTCCCTCCACCCCTTCCTCGACTCTCCCATCTGCACAGACACTTCTCCTCCACACAATCACCCCCTGTCTCTGTTAGGTGACTTATGTTCTCCTGTTTCCCCTCTCTTAACATCTTCCCTCCTCCACGACCCCTCTCTAGTTTCCTGCCTTCCATGGGTACTCCAACACAGACACGCAAATCTCAAGTCTTGGAGTTAAGATCCACATATGAGAAATGACACCCAGCATTTGTCTTTCTGGCTTCAGGTCCNCTCATACAATGATGAGTTCCATGTGAACTGGTCTAAGCAGCACTCTTTCTGGGCTAGGGGCATTTGTCTACGCCCTTAGAAGAACACTTCCAACGCACAGCACATGTGATCTGTTTATGAAGGGTTTCTAGACTTGCTTCACCATTACTGACCCTCTGATATCTTCTGACCTCATTGGAAGTTACTACAGAATCAGAGGGAATCCTTGCAGAAATCTTTATGACAACATTCCCCATGTGTTTAGGAAAGCCTTGGCCCGAGGTCAGCTTTGTCATGAGTGCTATCTGGGTTAAAATTCCCAGGACACTTCAGAAAAAGGCCAGGTGGTGCCCCTTCATTGCTCATCCCTCAGCAGACCCTGCAGCTAGGGCAACTGATTCTTCATCTCTATTCTTCAATAATTTTGATACAGGATTTTCTCATGTCTCTGGGCTTGTCTCTCAAATAAGTCATTGGTCCCACTCCTTCTGAGGTATTCATTGTCACGCTCAAATTACATTGCTTAAATAGTCTCTTTTTTGACTAAAATAAAAGTCATTTAAGGACAGAGGTAATGCAATATATTTACATTATATTTATTGAGATGTTAGGTATAAAATAGTAAGCCAGAGAGAAAGAGATGTGAAATGCCAATTCACTGACTATCCATAACTAGCACACTGTGTGTGTGTCATGATAGTCTTTCCTGGGTTTGTCAAACACAGAGAGATGGAAGATGTGAATGTCCATTGGCTGTTGACCAGAGAGCAGTTATTCCCTGCTTGTTTCTTCAAGTGGGCTATGCTAAGAAGAAGCCTTGCCACAGCCCAGGAGCAGGCTGTTGTGAAAGGTCTGATGACGACTTTGAATCTGTTCATCTTACCACACAGTGGGAAATGAGAGATTTTAAATAAGTAATTTAGAAGCCATTTAAATCCTATCAGTTTTCACAGCCAAAGGAACAATAAGAGAAAGTGATGCTAATGGACTGATATGGCATGGATTGAATCCCACAAGGAAAGGCTCTGAGCATTCTGTGTGTGGATAGATTTCCATTTTCACCTGATGATGGCAATTAAGACAAGTAGTCAGGGGAGGGAGGTAGAAAACAAGAAGATGACTGGGAAATAATTCTAGTACTTCATAAAAACAGCTCCAAACCACAAGGCCCAAAGACAGTCAGAAATGGACTATTTCCTTACACGGTAAAGGGGTTCTCAGAGGGTTAATGACACCAAAGAGCAAGAGTTAAGAAAGAAAAAAGACACGGATGTGAGTGGAAAGGCATTCTTTTTGTTCCCCTGTCCTCTCTGGTTTTTCATTCTAATCTGATGCACTGACACCTCATGAGCCACATTAAACGGATGGCGGTTCCCCACCAACCTAGGAAGTCAGTCAGATACAAATGCTCTGTTTGTATTTGTATACATTTCTGCAAAGTTCCTGTGATCCACACTGGGGAACAGTGAACACTCTGAACATCTACCATGTTCTACAAACTCTGTTCCACCTCATAGTTATCCCGAAGCTTACAGAAATGAAGAGATTCTCTTCTTAATCAAAGGACCAAGAGCCCCTGCCAGGGGCTGTTGACTCTGCAGATAAAAGAAAGAAGTTTCTTGCATGGAGGTCACTAAACATCAAACCGAGT
>LZPO01108184.1:41190-54355 GCA_001675575.1 Neotoma lepida | reverse complement strand
ACACAGGAAATACTTAACTGCTTTTAATTTGGGAACTGAAATCTTTCATTTTTACTTTACAAAACATTAATTTCTTGTCCTTTCTTTGTTTATTTTTAATCTTCTAAATGTATTAGACACTACTGCCAAGAAACCCTAATGTGGTTGAAATACTTGCAGGAGAATTTTAAAATCCTCCATGACCCCTTCATTCTTCTCTTTCCAAACACCACTTTTCAGGACAAGGATTCAATACAAATCTACAAGTGAGTATCCCTATGTATGTGGGGGCGGGGGAGCAATGTACAATTAAATATTATTTTAACCATTTTTCTTGGTATCATGTGCAGTATTTTAATTACTTGCTGAGTCATAGAGAACTTTGTTCGATGTTTATCAGTACCTGGGTTGTTAAACAGAGAGTATGTAACTAAAGAGCCAATCATTTCAGTGATAGATGGTCAGAGACAAATTCAAATACAGGCCAAGTACTTCTTGAGATCTTCAACTTCTGCAAGGCTCCCTTCCCAGTGTTTGTATTTTAGATACACAGAACAAACCTAAAGGCCAAAGACAACTTAGCACCCACAGCTTTCAGCAGGCTCCTTCTCTCCTAATTCCCTAGAGAATAGAGGAGCTCCTGCCACCTGGTAAGACCAGGGGCTTCATTCCTCATTCTGTTCAAGCAATAGAAGTTCATAGAGACTGTACTTTATTTTCTGAATGGATTAATGAAAGATATTAAAATATCTGAGCTGCATAGTAATGCAAAGGAAAACAAAGAGGTGGTATATTCTTAAAATTTTGCCTTATTCTTAAATGTGCCTGAGACACATGATAAACATATTCTATTACTGATAAACTAGACCCAAGCCTGGAGGCTTCTATTTGTCATCTAAAAAGACTTTCTGCAAAAAGCGAACCATCCCCCAAGGAAGGAAGACAAACCAGGGACTGCACCAGCATTTAAAATGCGAAATGCATTGGGAAAATCAGTTTAATAAACCATCTAAAAAAACCTCAAATGCTGTAGTGTTGCTGGTAACCAAAGTCAGTGCAGGGATGTGAGGACAGTGCAAAGGTTCTCATTAAAATGATGCCCTTGCTGCCTTCTCATCATTCCCTGCTCTCTCACAATCCTTAGGAAAGGACCATTCTGTGACCTCACCTGACATTTAGCATCAGTGACTTCTTCAAGTGGATATGGGAAGTATGAGTTTTAAAGACAAGGAAGCGTTTGTGGAGGCAGAGCATCCTTAANTATACACACATCCAGATTCTATNACAATTCCAAGGTGCAGCTCTTCAGTAACCCAGTCTCCTCCCTTTCATTTCTTCATATGGTATGTGCCTCTCTGGAACATGCCCAGGCCTCACCTATACTTTGGCAGACAATATCCAGTGGACTTTCTTCCCCTGTGTTNTGGCATCTTCTGTGGTAGAGTANTGAAGGCCTTTTTTCTTTTTGTTTCTCCCCCATGCAGCCCCACTCATATATACTCATACACAATCTCTTTCTCTCCATCATACTCCATCCTTCTCTTCCTCTCTTCTCTCTTACACACACACACACACATACATACACACACACACACTTTCTCAACATACACTCATTCTCCCCTCCTCTCACATTATCTTTCTTTCTCTCTTGTACATGTGTACACACACATATACACACCCTCCCTCTCCTCACTTTCTTTCTCTCTCTCATCCTCTCACCCCCAGTATCTCTCTTTCTCTCTTTCCCCCCACCATGGCACTGCCTTTCTCTCTGCTCATCCCTTCCTGTTTCCTTTTCCCTTTTTCTCAGTTTTACATATGTTAAGATACCCATGAGATGAGTGATAGCTTCATGAAGATCAACTCAGTGGTGCCCATTGGGCAACACAATACTGGATTAGGGGATNGAAGAGNTATACAAACCATGATCTCTGTCCTGTAGGTGACACAGAATGTGAAGTGTTTCATGAGTCNGTAAAGAACCAGATGAGACAGACACTTGTCCCCTACAGGAGATATGAGGGAGGACTTTGGATGGNTTCTGCTCAATGACTGGGCATTAAGTGTNTAGTGTGAATTCTAATTGGTCTTAATAATAAAAACCCGGAGTCAGATATTGGGATAAATGCTGAAAGATCAGAGAGGTAAAGGAGCAGCCGAAGTCACCTCTTACCTTCAAAACTCCTCAGACTGTAAAGAGGGAGCTCCTGTCTCTACCCACCTTATATTCTTCTCTCTGCCCAACCATATAACTTCCTGTCTGTCTGTGCAGACCTCCAGACTGATGGCTAGCTCCACCCTTTGATCTTCAGACAAGCTTTATTTGTTAGAGGACAAACAAAATATCACATTTNCCCCTTTTGTCTAAAATTTCAAAAAAGGTTATTATTACTGTAATTAATGAGGCAATTCCATGTAATTTATCTAGCAATCAAGAGANGTTTATTTTGGGGATAACTTACAGCCAGTAAAGGTTCAGATACAGGATCCAGGAGAGAGGAGATGCAATCCATCGGAGAACTCTGGCTTGGTCTCCAGCCCAGCATCCAGGACCATGAGGGATCAAGAAGCAGAAGAAGGGGACAAGCACATAGGCACCTCGAGTCTTAATGGGGCTCCCTCCTGAGCCACGCTCCTGGGGACAGGTCCTAGGCATGTGTGACAGTTACCTGTTACCACTCTAGGGGCAGTGTTTCAAGGTCAAAACTGGAACAGCTACCCACTACATCTCCCCCCTTTTGTCTAAATAAGAAAATTCTAACCTAATATAAAACTATTTACAATAGGAATGATTACCAAATATTGTCTAGAAGGAATAAGGGATAATAACCTAGACAAAATGAAACTACAACAACAAGAACAACACCAAACAAGAAACACATAATAAAATCCAGAGAAGTCTGGAACATAAGTAAATGGCATGGCACAGAAATCATTTCAAAAGATGTCCTACCCTGAAGAATCTGAATCTAATACTTAATATGTTCTAGCTGAGATACAAGAAGACTGTAACTGTAACTATCTAGTCTTAACTCCATCAAAGACCTGAGAAGGAATGTGATAACACTTGAAAACGGGAGAAGGCCCCAAGCAACTTTCGGGAGTCTTGAGAGAGTTGACAGAGACAGTTAGCAGCCTGGACAATCACCTAGAGTCTCTCTATCATTGGTGCATTCATATTGGCTACAGGCCTAGAGTATATGTCAGACCATTTTCAGAAGCAGGTTTTTTGAAAGATTATCTTACCCTGTCTTGGCAGAGTTCAATAGTCGCTTTTTCTTGTGTCCTGCTTGTATCAAAGGGACAGTATTTGTACTGTCAGCAGTCGAGGCAAGGGCAGTTCTTTGTCCAATAAGCCATTTTTTATGCCAAGAAGGCGGCAAACTTCCAAACAGAAATGTCTCAGAAGCCCAACATTCTCTCGGTATCAGATTGGTGCTGCCAGGAGCAATCATGTCTCACATCAACGGAATTCTAAGTTATCAAAACATTTAAATGCCATATTCTCTAGGTCTATGAAGTGTTTGAAGACTACCTATACATCTGACATATGTTTCTGTAAGTCTAAAGAATCTAACGTAACTATAGAAATAACAAGCATAAGTGACTATAACTCAGTAAGTCTTCTCTACTAAAATAACTTAAAGACTAAGGCTTCACATAAGATAAACAGTCTGTAAGCAGATGTACCATAAGGACAATGACCTCAAGATTGTGACAATACACAAAGGAGCTTAACCAGGGATAGGAATGTATATATAGTGCAATGTGCAATATAACAATAATCCTAAATATCTATCAATATACAAAATATTCTAAACAGAGGTCGAACATACGTACAGTATGACAAATGTATATTTACATTTGTATCAATATACAAAATGTTTCATACAAGAGTAGAAATGTATGTACGTTACAACAAATAGAGTTCTGTATTTGTATCAATATCCAAATTATCTTAAAATAGGAATATAAAAAGTTTTCATTTGTATCAATATACAAGAATCAATATCAGTATAAAAATAGTTTGCATTTGTATCAATATACAAAAATCAATATCAATGCAAATTATCTAAGGCTGATTATTTTACTGAATTAGTTCACTAGTAAATATAATAATCTACCTTAATATCCTATACCTATCCATTCCCCTTTTTCTTTTCTAAANGAGAATACTGAGTCCAAATTTTATTGTTACACCCCCAACCCTACAACCATCCATTCATAACTCTGAGAAAAATGAAACATTTGGGAGAGGGGCATTGTTTTCTTATAATTACTTCCTGCTGTTTAAGGAGCAACGGTATCTCTGTGGTGTGCTGTAAGAAAATTTAGATTATTAAGTCTCAATAGGGCTATCCATAGAGTATGTAGCTAGTCTCAGAAATGGATAAGATTGTCTGAGGTTCTGGATAGAACTGTAATGTGATGGACCATCTCATCTTAGGACTGTCCTGAAGAGTTTTTAGTCTGAGGTTGATCATAAATCTTAGGTACCATGGCATCATTCTGGACTGGGTAGAGTTGATGTTGTGGGAACACATCTTCCTTCTGGAGACTTCAGAAATTGCTATTGGAGAAGATATTTTTTACTGTGGAAAACTTAAACATTATTAATATCAAATGGAAATTTTGGGTTTAAAGATGACATGACACACAAGAAAGAATTCTGAGAGATCAAGAATAAACATGGAGAGAAATAGAATCTGGTGACAATGGTCCCTTTTTATTGGTTTTATTGGTTTCTGACAGACTTATCTGTGAAGCAAGATTTTCTGAAGGGTTGTCCTACCTTGTCTTGGCAAAGTTTGGCAGTCCTTTCTTTTGTGTCCTGATTGTCCCATTTGGACAACATACTGTTAACAGTCCAGGCAAGGGCATTTTCTTGCTAACTTTTGCAACAAAGAAAGTAATTGCTGTATGGAGTTTCTTCAATGCCCAACATCTTCTCTGAAGTAGATTGGTGCTGCCAGGAGCAGACATGACTCATTGTCATAAAAAATAAAAAGAACCTATGTTATCAAAACATCTTAAATGCCATATTCTGTAGATCTCTAAAGTGTTTGAAGATGACCTGTCTATCTAAAATACATCTCTGTTTTGACCTTGAAAACATACCTAACATGACTAGAAGTTCCATTGTAATAGGTGACTACTAACCTGTGTTTCTAAATTATCCTAAATAGTTTGTAATAATGACTTTCAAGGACTAGTAATTTGCATTACATTGTTAAATGAGATGTATAGGTACAATACCTTGAACAAGATTAGAAATGTATGTACAGTATGTTCTAACAAAAATAATCTCAATTTGTATCAATATACAAAGATCTATATCAATGTCCTTCTGGCCCTATACATTCAACCCATCTCGCATTCTGTTTTACCTGAGATAATGTTCCAATCCCTAAAAGCTGAATATTTACCTCCTGAAGAGGCCAATTTGGATGCCAAGTTTCTGGTGCAATTATTGTTACATCCATACCTGTTTCTATAAGACCTTCAATAACAATGTCATTTTTTATTTTGGTCTTTGTTCATTTATAGAAGTTTGCCAAAATATCCACTTTATGGTTTCTCCTGATTTTTTTTTCTTTTGAGACAGGGTTTCTCTGTGTAGCTTTGAGCCTTTCCTGGAACTCACTTGGTAGCCCAGGCTGGCCTCAAACTCACAGAGATCCGCTTGCCTCTGCCACCCGAGTGCTGGGATTAAAGGCATGCACCACCACTGCCCAGCTCTCCTGAATTTTTCGCTCACTCTTCTATAACTGTTCTATCATCCAGAGCAGTATGGTTTTTTACAATAGGCATTAGGTTCTTTAATTGCTCTGAGAAGGAGTTTCCTCCATGATGACAGGAAACAACTGAACCGAATTTGATATGGGAGCCTGGAAGAGACCCCCAAGGTATTTCCTGATGGCAAAGGGTTATCCTGTCTGTCCCTTGTTGATCTACATTTATTAGTCCAATGCTTGCCTTGCCACACCTTCTGCATAATCCAGAAGGGAGGGGGCATTCTGTTGAGATTATTGTTAGAAAAAATATTTCTAGGAATGCCCTGTTTACAGTCCCTTTTTAGGTGACCTTTTTTTACTGCAATTGAAACATTTGACATTTTAATTTTACTTCAAACCACTGGAAATCACCTCTTTTAGCCAAGCATCATCATGGTTATGAGATTCAATATTGATTGTATCTCAGATCCATTCCTATAAGGGTGCTGATCCAGCCTTTAATGGACTAGTTACCCTTTGCATTGTGCATTAGCATTTTCAAAAGCCAGAGATTCAATTATTATTTGTCTAGCTTCTGAATTTAGTATCATTCTATTTACTGCTGACATCAATCTTTGTAAGAAATCAGTGAAGGTTTCTTTTGAGCCCTTTATATAACTTTAGTAAATGACTCAATTTTCTTTCCCACTTCTTCAATTCTGTCCTAAGCATTCAAGGCTGCTTTGAGGCATAAAGCCAGGGAGTGGTCATCACATAGAGATTGTCTTTCTATATTAACATAATCTCCCTCTCCAAGAAGTTGATCTTGAGAGATTTCTATACATCTAGCCCTACTTTGTTGTTCAATGGTGTTAGCCTCATCGTTCTACCAAGTCCTCCACTATAATTGAGGACCAGGTTCCAAGACTGCTATAACCAAGTCTCTCCAGTCTTGAGGGATAATTATAAGTTGACCACAAGTTTAACATCTGTTTCACAAAAGGTGAATGCATGCCATATGAGACTATCACTTCCTTTAATCTCCTTAAATCTAACATTTGTACAAGAGTCCAATCAGCTCTTACATAGCCTTGAGGCTATGTATCATTTGTAATTCCTGTAAGGTTAATTAATAAATTAAGGATAAATTAAGGTAGGCTGTTTGAAAACCTTAGGCTATTCCTCTCTAACCTTATAATGCAATGCTGAGATTGGTTCTCCTTTAAATTCCTCTGTCTGGGTCAGAATATCTCTATTATCTTTTTAATAAGTTTTTCTAAAACTTGTATCTTGGCACTCACATTAACCAACTTTTTTAGTGATAAAAATTATACAATATTTATAATTGGCATTATGTAAATCCCATTAATTATCCTCTCTAATATCTCCACTTTCAAACCATCCAGTGTATTATCATAGAGAGACCTAACCCCCTCCATTATAATAGTGTTTCCCATTTTTTAATGTGAGAAAAATCTATTTTAACTAATTCCTCCCTTTAAGAATTGTCTCATGTTCTCATCCCTCACCCTCCCCTGTCTACTGCCCCCTTGCCCCCAGTTTACCCAGGAGATCTCATCTATTTCCCCTTCCCAGGGTGACCCATGTATCCCTCTTAGGATCCTCCTTGTTACCTCCTTGTTAACTTCTCTGGAGTTGTGGGTTGTAATCTGGTTATCCTTTGTTTAACAGATAGTATCCACTTATGAGTGAGTACATACCATGTTTGTATTTCAGAGTCTGGGTTACCTCACTCAGGATATTTTCTAGTTCCATGCATTTGCCTGCAAATTTCATGATGTCATTGCTTTTTACAGCTAAGTAACTCCATTGTGCAAATGTACCACATTTTATCCATTCTTTGGTTGAAGGGCATCCTCTAGAAGTCTAGTCAAAGAGAGGAAGGATTATATGAGCAAGGAGGATCAAGACCATGAGAAGGAAAACTACAGAGACAACTGAACCAAGCTCATGGGAACTCATGAACTCCAGACCAACAGCTATGGAGCCTACATGAGACCAAACTAGGCCCTTTGCATGTGGGAAACAGTTGTGTATCTTGGTCTATTTGAGAGTCCTGGCAGTAGGATCAGGATCTATCCCTCGTGCATGAGTTGGCTTTTTAGAGCCCACCCCCTATGGTGGGATGCCTCACTCAACCTTGATACAGGGGGGAGGGGCTTGGTTCTGACTCAAGTGAATGTACCAGGCTTTGTTGACTCCCCATGGGAGGCCTTACCCTTTTGGAGGAGTGGATTGAGGTGGGGTGGGTACCAGGAGGAGGGATGGGTGGGGAAACTGGTTGGTATGTAAAATGAAAAAAAATTTTAAATAAAAAAGAATTCCCAATTGTCTCACCAAATCTGCCAGTGATGATTCAAATGACAGTGAAGTGTGGGGTTGTCTGCTCTGTGTAGAACAGTAGAAGCCTGAGCAGGTTTCAAGGCAGCTACCTAGTGTGGCAGCAGCCCAAGGAGGGGGTTCAAGGAAAGACCACAACCCATCAGGAGAGAAGAAGCCAAAGAGCCAGAAGTCTGCAGAGAGGAATGTGCAGCAGCTAACTCCTGCAGTTTTGAGAGCCCAAAAGCTTATGGAGTTTGCTGCAGAGAGACTTCAACAGAAAAATCCCAACTCGCTCAGAGACTTGAGAAAAGGAAAACCTTAGCCCACAGTAGTGACTCGGGCCACATGCAGCTCTGGCCTGTGTTGGTGGCTGTAAAGCCAGAGGCAAGTGGCTTTTTTGTGAATTCATGCCTCAAAAGTTGGAGAGCAGATGTAGCTCAAATTTTAATTAGTCTTAACAATAAAAATCCAGATTCAGATATAGGGGTAAATGCTGAATGATTGGAGAGAAAAAGGAGTTAGCCACAGATGCTTCTTACCTCACCAACTCCTCAGCCTGAAAGGGACTGAGCTCCTGTCTCCTCCTGCCTTATATTCCTCTCTCTGCCCAGCCATATCACTTCCTGTCTCCACCTCCCTAGTGCTGGGATTAAAGGCATGAGATCCCAAGTGCTGGGATCAAAGGCGTGAGTTTCACCACCTAGCTCTGTTTCTCTTTTAGACTGGATCAATCTTGTGTAGCCCAGGGTGGCCTTGAACTCCTGATCTTCCTGCTTTCACATGCATGGAAAATTTTAGGTCATCCTCATGTGACATGGCTTCCTGTCTTGGCTCTAACCTTTTTATTTTCTACCTCCCTCCTTAGGTTTAGCATGCCCACAGTCAGATGGGTACTGTATATAAAGTAGACCAGAAGGAATGGCAAATGACCAGGGGTCTCTGCAGCTGCTTTCATCATGAAAAGTTGTCAGTTCCATGCTGGCCACCATCCTGCCTTTTAAGGCAGACACAGGACAGGGTGACACTGCTTTGCTGTCCAGGCTGAGCTGGGAGTGCCTGGAGAACTCAGCTTGTTGGCAGCCTCCATTGAGGTGAGTAAGGGGTGCCAAGGATCCCTAGGTCCTTTATTCCTTGGCAAGATATCCAGAGGTCATGAGTCTCCTGCTTTGAACTTAAGAATGCCATACAACTATCATCATCCCTGTGCCTTAACAATGACATCCCTTGTGACTTGTGAAGACATTGGGCTGGCTCTCTGATGCCTCTGTACAGAGCTACACAAAGGTCAGGTTAGAGAAAATCAGGAGAAAGACATGGTGAGCTGGACCTTAGGGTGGGGTCTTATAGGGTTGACTTAGCCACCCCCCTAAAGACTTCTTGTTTAAGTCTTATAGGGTTGACTTACCCCCCCTCATTCTAAAGACTTCTTGTTTGGGTCTTGCAGGGTTGACAGCCCCCCCCCAAAGAAATCCTAAAAACTTTTGTTTCCATAACTACAGTAATGATTAACACTAACTATATTGATGGAACTGGGAGATGGTGAGACCTGAAATGCCACTGTCCCCTCTTTGTGGAGTCATATCCCCTTGAGAAGTAGTACTCTACGGTGGACCAGATGCAGACATTTCACTGTGTATGTTTTATCTGGAGGTCTGTAATGCTAGGCCTAGCTTGGAAAATGGAGTCATTAGCACTCAGAGACCATGTTATTGGGGGGGGGGGAGTTTATTTTTGAAAGGGATTAATTTTTAATGGGTAAATTAAGAAAAATACGTGCTTTTCCAAACAGTACACTTCTGCAGAGGTAGTACCTCAGTGGACAGAGGTCCCTGGGACAGGTGGTGCCTGTACCCTGTGCTGATAGGGGCTGGCTCCGGACACAGCTTCTCTGGACATCTGGGCCTGGTTGTTACCATAGGGCATCCATTTATCTGTGGAAGGTTGGCTGTGTACCTTGGGGTTGGCTTGGTGAACATGGGGTTGGGGGGGGCCTGTGTTTCCTTCTGATATTTTTGGTTCTGCACTAGAAATCCTGAGATGGCAGATATGTCTACTCACTGGAGCTTGGGATGGTTCTTGGTGCAACTTTTTCTTTGAGGGAGCACACCTATGGTGAATCCCCAGTTTCTCTTTTAGAAACCATTCAACAGAGGTTATGAGGTCCTGTGCTTCGGCAACCTGTCAGGGCATGAATACTCTGCTCACAACAGACCCTCAACTTTGGGTCATGGCTCATAAGACCTTGACATTTTGCGGGAAGATCTCCTGCACTTTGCCTTTGTGGGCCAAAAATTGACATCATAAAGCTTTTAATCTGTCCTCAAACTTCTTTTCTGCAATTGGGGAGGAAATGCATTTGTGAGTATTTGACCTATACTTGAACAGGCTTCATCCCTGAAAGCCTTATGTCCTGCCTGGGATTTCTATGTCCTCTTTTTTGTCAGTCTGACCAAGATATGGCTAGTCTATGGTTCCTGGGGTTTGTAAATCTTGGGGACATTCCCTTCTCTTGACAAGAACGTATACCTGTCTTGGGAGGTTGACTTGCTTGTATCTGACACAGTCTTGAAGCTGGTGTTGTTTAGCATTTAGTTGGTATTTTGCAGCGCTGCGGTTACCGTGCGAGAAAGGGTCACGAGGCAGGACAAAATCCAGTATCAGAGCTTTATTAGAAAGTAGGGGGGGGAGAAGATGGCAGGGAGAGAGAAAGAGATAGAGAGAGACAGAGAAAGAGACAGAGCGCGCTCGGCCGCACGTGGAGAGAGAGGAAGAGAGAGACAAGAAGGAGGAAGAGGTGGGATTTCCTTTGCACATGCTCAAAGTGCGAATGTGAAGTCACTTAGCTGGGGGAGTGGCCAGGAATTCCAACAGCTGGACTGGGAGGCCCTGGAGGCCAGGATTATCTGTAGCAAGTACAACCTCAGGAGCACAGTCTTGCAGGACACCAGCAGTGGCCAAGCAGTGAGGTGTACTCAGGCTCGAGTCTTCTGCATACTGGGAAATAGTTCTAGAAAGGGGTGGACTTTCACTGGTCTCCAGTGAGTCTAAATCCCTCAGATGTTCATTGTTAGTTTGAGAGTTTGCAATCTCCCTGGCTTCCATGGTGAGTGCCCAGTCACAGGACTCTTCCTCTGCCTCCTTCAGTTCCCTGGTATCCCTGCTACTTGGTGACTGGGATGCCATACTGATCTCCCAAACTGACACCCCATGGTAGATATCTCCTAAAGCCACACCTTCACTCCCCTGTGACTCATACACACCCTTGACTAGGCCTAAATTTGGCTTTGGATTGCCTGTCCAAGATCCAACAACCTGACTCTGTGCCAGGCTCTGCCCATGAGACACTGTGAGGTGGACAGAGAAGTCATATTGTCCTCTGGATAGTTGTAGGGGCCTTAGAAGGTCCAGAGTTGTCACTAGGTAATGTCTCTCTCAGGAATTCAAGATGGAGGGCAGAAGGGAAGTTCTGTGTGGAAAGAGAATCCATAGTAGAAGTTGTTTTTCTCACTTTCTCTTCTGGGTCTCTCTGAAAAGGTTCTCCCAGGACAATGGCCGTTTTGACAATGGAGTTGTCTCCAGAGTCCCAGAAGGACAAAGAAGAATTGGAGGGCTATGGAAAGGGCAAAGCTGTAGCCTTGTTCATGTTAAAAGGATGTATGGTCTAGAAGCCTCTGAGGGGAAGGCTCCATCTGTGCCTCACTAGGCATCTTGTAAGATGCGTTTCCAGCACCTTCTGAGTGCCAGGATCTAGGCAGGAAGGCCCATTAGAAGTTTTCTGACAGGTTGTACAACCATTCAAGGTTGATTTTTCTTCAAAATGCCCCTATTTGTCTTTGAGTTTTCAGGAGGGAACAATGCATGGTCCGTGTGTATTCCACAACAAATGCCCACAGGCACCTTACTGTCAGTATGCCTCCACTTGCTGCCTGAGTGGTTTTTCATGATGCCTTCTAGCTGCTTCTTTCCTGCTCCCACCGGGTAAACACTTTGTGAGTCACTTCTCGAGTGTCTCATGTGGCAACTTTCCACCTCTGCCTCAGAGATAGCCTCAAGAAGTTTGCCTAGGGAACCTTCTGGGCTCCTGTACAGATCTTTCAGAGCTCTTCCAAGACAGTTTGTCAGATCCTTGCATGGGTTCTTCCATAGTTGGAATATCTCTGTGCCCTGTGATGAGACACTCTGTGGATGCTGGCTGCTTTCACCTCCCAGTGCTGAGGAACATGAAGTCCCATGAATAACTTCTGCCTGACCCATCCCTGGGAGTTTGTCCTGAGCCTTTTTCAGATCCAGAGATAGCTAGATCTTTCAGGGCCATTGGCCCTGGTGTTGTGTGAACCTCTTTTTTAAGTGCTGTTCCAGCTGCTCCCAACGCTTGGGGTTAATGAATTCCCCTGGGAGGTGGACAACAGAACCCTTTCCCTGGGAGGCCCAACTGTTGGAAGTCAGTTGATTAAACACTTCCTGTGACTTTTTAACCACGCNTGATAAATCACTCTTTTCTCAGTGCTTCTTCAAAAGGTGGCGCTATAGGTGTCAAACAGCAGGTGGGACAATAAGTTGGCATCTTGAAGCTGTAGGACAAGAAGTCCCATAATCCCTAATTTGAGGTGAATGGCATAGTTCCTTTGGAAGAGGGGATGGTTCACAGGCCTGGGTTTGGATTCCAGCCACTGGTGGAGATTGGAGTCAAAGATTGGGATTTGACCAAGTTATGAAGAAGGGCTTTGGAGAAAAGAGCTGTGGAGGTACATTAGACTGAACTAATTGTATTGGGATGTAAGTNGAGAGTCCACCGAATAAGATGGAGGCGGGATCTAGTGGGGACCCTGCCAGGTTGACAGTAGCTACAAGGGACTCACTGTGGAGAAAGGGGAGGCCCCAGAAAAGCTGGCTACATATCTGCTGTAAATCATTGCCTAAGACCTTCTGGTAAAAGAACTGCTGATGACCTGAAAACTGTTCTGATTTGCAGTTTCTGGTGGTGGCCTGCTTGCTGCTGCAGGACTGTAGCATCCTGCCCATACAGCCCAAGGCATGGTCACATCTTTCTTTTCCTTTGCCTTTCTAAACTTTTAGTTCAACCTTATTACTAATCTGAAGTTCCATCTTCTCCTGGATATCAGGGTTGA
>LZPO01108183.1:101004-112808 GCA_001675575.1 Neotoma lepida | reverse complement strand
GTCTCGAAAAACCATAAAAAAAGAAGAAGTGATGTAGTTCATTGTGCACACATTGAATCTTGATCAAGAAACTGTCCTTGAAACGGTGATGCTTCAACCCTTGCATTTAACAAGTTGTGCCTTCGTATTCATCCCATCATTTGAAGTGGTCTCATTATGCTCAGGTCATATGTTAAAAATATTGTTCAGGTTATGCCTGGAAATAATGTCATGATGAGTCACTTTTGAGTGGGCTGCNTATTGGTGGGCTCACTAGTTTTGTGAATTAACAGAAGCAATAGACATATAATTATTTTGAAAAGTTTCAAAGAAATTTCCAATGTAGAATTTTCATATCTACTCTTTAATTTAAATGTAAGAAAATATGTAAAATTGTTTGACATGCTATATAAGATAAGCCATACATTTTCTTATCTACTTGATTTTAATTTTACTGGTATTTGTATACAGTTTTACTGTTTGGCTTAATTTATTTTCATTATACCAAAAAAAATATAAATCATTGAAAGAACATGTGGTTAAAGCATTATACCATAAGACCTTGATAGCTTTTGTCTTATTTTGGTGTTAATTGACATCATTATGTATCTTTGAGGGTAAAATGTGATGCTTTGATACACGTGTATGTAACAGGAGTCCTGGGCCGGGGTGGCAGGGTCCAGTATGTCATGTCTGGCTACAGTGAACAAAAGTGATGATGAAAAGGCAGAAAAGGATTTTTAATAAAAATGGATGCTTTGAGAAGATGGAGAGAAAGCATCTCCACCCATCTTTAGGGATGAGGCATGAGCTTTGGTTTGAATAGAGGAAGGATTGGTCAAGGAGTGAAAGGTATGCATAAACAATCTTAGACTGTAGTTTGGTGGTCATTACCTTGGGCCAGATTTTGCAGGGTCATAGTGCAAATATCCCTGTTGCTTGAGGTGTCAATCCAGTTCCTAGGAGATGATTGCCTCAGCTTAAGGTTGTTCTCATCATGGGGTGATCTGTGGTAAAGCTTCACTCTTTCTGGAATGGAATCCTGGATGACTAAAGGTTTATGATACAGAATGGAGACTGTTAGGCATCTTAGAGTGTCGTTTTCAGGTAAAAAAAATAGAGCTATTTTCTTAGGCTTCTGTTATGCTTGTTAAGATACAAGGAAATTAGTGTGGCATGGTTGTGCATGCCTGCAGTCTTAGCACTTGGTAGGGTAAGGCAAAAGGATTGCAAGTTCAGGGTCAGCCTGGACTGCATAGCAAGACTTATTCATAAAACCCATACATTCCCTTTCCCCTAAAGTGAATGAATTGCTTCAGAATTCATTAAAAGCCAAAGATAAGTCACTTTTCTGTCAATGACAAAATAGCTGACAATATCAGCTTAAAGGAGGGGATTTTAATTTTGGCTCATGATGAGAGGTTTCGGTCATTGGCCACTTGGGTGTGTGTTTCTGAGCCTGTGTTGGGTAGGATACCATGGTGGGAGGATATAGCTCCTCACTTTACTGCCAGGAAGCAGAGAGAACAAGAACAAGGGCTTGGGGATAAGTCCAATCCTCCAAAGACACATGCCCAAATGACTTGCTTCCTCCATCTAAGCCTCACCTTCTGGTAGCCAGTTCAGCAATGGACTCATCCATGGATTAATCTCAAGATGAAGTTAGTGCCACATGATCCAGTAATCTCAACAGTGCCACCAGCTGGGGACACAGCTGTNAACACAGGAGCCCTTGGATCCTCAAATGCAGATTAATGTGTACTTTAATTTTTGGAATAGTGAGCTATTATCTCTTTGCTATAAAAGATGTTATTGGGCAATGTCCAAAATTCTAAAACTAACAGTTATTCTTTCAGTAAAGAGACTATTATCTTCTCCCATCCATTTTGATAGGTAAAACAGTCTGAAAATAAGAATATGTTTTCTATTTGAGATGTTAAGGCTGAATTTGAAGCAAGTGTCAGTATCATAAGAAAACAGCCCACTTTAATATTGGCTTGGTTTTAGGCACTTTCCCCCAGCGCTGCTTGAAGTTAACATTTTAACTTTTATAATGGTTCTAACCTTTTTAAAGTGTCTTAGGCATTGTTAATGTTGTCAGAAGGGAAGATTGTTCTTTTTTGGTTATGATTCATTTCTGTATCAGTTCCCAAGCAGAGTGTTACATAAGTGAGGTGATTGAATAGAACAGAGACTGTGTGGGAGACTTAAAAATTCCGCTGGATGGTAAGTATCATCAGCCTGCATTTAGCCTAAAGTTAGTAATGAAAATGGCCCAATTTCAGAGAATAAATTTTTTTTTTGTATTCCTTTCCACAGTACCTCAGATGAAATGTAGACTTGGGCTTTGGGGTGACCTCAGTCTCCTCTCTGTCTCTGGCCTTTGAGTCTTCAGTGTTTTATCTAAACAGTCCCATGACTGACTTCACAAGCAAAAGCTCCATCTCATCAGGAGTGCAGTGAGGACGATGTAGGAGGTGCTTTGTAATTCGTTTTGCAGGAAGAGGACATTTCATGAAACTGCAAAGTTACTTGGTTGGAGAGAAACTAATTAGATTAAGATTCACTTAATGAGTGTGTAAATCCTGACAGGTGTTGAAAAGATCAAGGTCTGTTATGAATGCTGAGGGTCAGGCTTGTCCCACTACACCCTCTCAGAAGGCCACTGGTGGGTGGAAACATTTGCAGTGTTGTTTTCTGATTATGAATTTGTGTGTAGGAGAAAGGATGTACCATTTCCGATTTGACTGTGAAATGCCCCTCCTTCTCTTCTTGTCAGTTTCAGTAATTCAGCTTGCCATCCCACTCAGGCTCCATCTCTCCAGAGGTGGCCACGCTTTTACTTGAAACCTGTGGCGTGTTCATTCCTCGCTTGATTCAGAGGAAGCTTACAGTTGAGTTTTCAGTGGGAAGTGTGGAAGCCATCNCCAATAGGAATTAAGATATTCTGACCTTATTTCAAATGAGAGCTGGGTAGAGCATCTTGGGAACNTGTTGAAATCATCTTGTTCACTTACTGAAAGCATTCATTTACGGGTGGTTACCATGGTTTCTCTTGTAACTTTATTGTAGGACTGCAGGGAGAAGAGAAGTAATCAAGATAGAAAGCCTCTCCATTTAAACGGAAAGATTGAAGCAGAATGTAGCAGAAGTTATAGGAAATACACAGGATTTTTGGGAGGGACTTTTATGTTTGACTTAAGAAACTCTTATTTTTGAGGCTGTAGCTTTGTAGAACTTGGGGAGGATTACAGTTTAAATCTGGCTTTCATAATAAAACTAATCCTTATTGAGTGCTGATTATATCCCAGGCAGGACACCACAGGCTTTATATGTGTTATGTTATTTAATCTTGAAGACAACCTGAGCCAGAGTCAGTGTTTTCATTGCTTTTAATGCCATCCTGAAATTGGTTTCAGAGATTAGTTGCTATTTGTAAGAGAGTGTGATTGTTGGAGAAGTAGAGAAAAGAGATAAGTCACTTCGAGGAACTAGTTTTAAGTAGAAAGGGCCCAGNTTTCTTGTCATATGTCAATATTTGAATTAAGGGCTTCCATTCTGAAAGAAATGGTAAAATATTTTGGTGAAGATACATATTATGAAGCATAGACTGTTCTCTTAGAAACTTCACAGTCCCTTAAGGCCTGAGACTTGACAGTAGTGTACATGAATTTGGGGTACAGGTAATAGAATTGCTGGCTGATTCCCAGCTATCTGGGTGCAAAGCTGATCCCTGTCTTAAGAGAGAAATTACCCCAGGGAGGAAGACGAAATGTTTGCATCTTGATTCGATTTTCAACACTGAGAGTCAAGGTAGTTCTGAACATGGGAAAATGTCTGTCTTCAAGTTTTTATGCTACTCAAGCTCTCAAAAGATTCATGTCTGTGTCCCAGGGTAAATGTGTATAAAAAAGCTGAGAGAAGCCTTCAATGCATGGGAAACATGACTTGGAGTCTCCTAGAACTTTTGATGACTTATACGGGCCTTGGGGTCCTGTATCATCATGACATTTATTACAGTTTTTGGATGTCATTGGTGATCATGGATGGGAAAGGCCTAGCTATGCAGAGCTTACAGAAACAACTGTTANAGCATGNAAAATGGTGACAAGATAGAGGGGATGATATAGTGAGAGTGAGAGATGGAGAGAAAGAAGTAGGAAGAAGAGAAGAGAGATGGGTACGTAGATGACAGAATAAAAGTGATCCCATTTTAGAGCCAAAGAAGATGTTGAAGAGAGAGCCTTAAGGACTATTTATATAATACTTAAGCATACCTACAGGGGAAGAAGGAATGGCAGTCATTATGGAAGAAACCATAGAAGTATGAATGTAAACATGACAAACACAGGGAAGAAGGGGGTGGCCAGAACTTCAAGTAGCTTCATAGTAGAACATGGAGACAGCTGCNTGTGGCAATAAACAGCAGAGTGCTAGCCATGTCTGTACTCTAGAATGGGGAGAATGGAATGGAAAGGTCGTGGCGAGAAGAGGTTAGAAATTAGTTGAGCAGCCATGCAGTAGCTATGCAACAACNGGGGGAGTGCTTGTGAGCATGGAGAAAAGAGAAAGGTTCTGTGACATTATTGAGGGCCNTTCCCACTATTTGGCAAGCGATGTGGTTGCCAAGGAAAAAGTGAGTTTGCACAGGAGAACCGAAAGTGAGCTGGATCTTTTGAGCTCANGTAATTAGGAAAGATAGAAAACAGAAGGAAAAANGTTTCATTCCTATCTCTTTGACACACTGCATATGAACAGCACTCAGGATGGGACTTGAAAATGGAGATATTTAGTAGGGAGTTGGGATGGGGGGATCTCTGGAGAGAGTGCATGGCCAGTGACAGGTGCTTGAAGACAGGGGTATTATAGCAGCAACTGAAACTGGGCCGTATAGAGTCCTGAAGGATTCTCTGTTTCTTTCAGTAGATAATCTTTATAGTGGTTTGGGGTTGAGATTTCCCATGGACCTCTGCCCACATATGTGTAGACAGTCCTTATTTTTGGAGGATCCAGAAGAAAAGACTCAGAGAAATGACTGGGCAATGAAAACAGAACTCTGAAGATAGACTGTTCATATAAACCAAAGAATTTAGAATTTATGGTGAAGTTCAAATTGATTTTTAAAAAACTACTTTTTATTTGAAATGTTAACTCAAATTAGCTCAAAATATTGTTCCTAGCAAAAACAAAACCAAAAAACTTACGGTCTCTTCTAATGACTTGTTAGGAACAATGTGACCAAACTGTGGTTATCACAAAGTAGCACGTGTTCACTGTTCAATCAGCTTGGTTGTTTCAGTTACTTTGAATAAATGCAAAGTACTTTCTCCCAGCTCTTGCTTTTTCCTGATATCACAAACACCTGGGTTCCTTCTGACCCATTTTCCAATAGAAAATAGGATACACTTTCCGTTTTCTACAGTTGCTGTGAAAAATAGGAAAATAAGTTAAAAAAAATCCAGGTTTTTCAATCCAGGAATTATGAATGGAGATTTTATATTTATTTTATTTTATATTTTTGTACGTATGTATATATATGTACACACATGTGTGGGTGCACATCATGGAGCTTGTGTGGAGGTCAGAGAACAGCATTAGGAAGTTGGCCATCTCTTTCTATCATGTGGATTCTGAGAATTGAACTCAAGTCACCAAACTTGGCAGAATGAGCCCTAACCTACTGTGCCGTCTTGTCTACCCGAGATGTCTGCCACTAACCCATTTGAATTTTCCCATCCGTTTGTTCAGGATGGCTACTCTCAATGAGTCATTGTGGAATACAGCATAGAAGCTGACATGCCAAGCTCTTGGCAGTGGTTATTTATGGAGAAGAGTCTTGGAGGGTGAAGGTGAGCNTGTGTGTCTCTGTAGTGGGACTTCTGATGGGTGTTTTATAAGGTACCTTGTCTGTTGTTCTCCAAATAATGTGCTTTCTGAATCACGACTAATGATGTCCATTATAAAACATGACAAGTAATGCTCAGCACAGTCCATGTTATTGTGTGTAATATGTGTGCATATGCTAAGCAAAACTTCATGCTTGATATGCATAGGAAATATATGATTTAAAGAAGCATAATGTATTAAGGCAGTAGGTATATGGGAAAATTATTGAACATGTTTGTTGTAAGAGGCCCATGATGTGTTTATCTGTTATCCTATTACTAATAAANACTTGGGAGTCAGATATTGGGGTAAAAACCTGATAGATCAAGAAAGCGGTAGAGGAATGACCAGTTGACCCTCTCTCCACACTTCTCAGATTGAAAAGAAATGCAAAAAAATCCAAGTCCCCCTTTCTCTTTCTGTGTGTCTCTCTATCTGTATTCCTGGCTTCTCCATGGCCAGTTCCAGTCAGCTAGTCACTGACCCCACTCTCTGATTCAAGGTTAACTTTATCAATAGTCTCGGAGTGTCAGTGTGATCAAATATCCCACGACAGGCCCAGGTATTTAATTCTGCATTGGGCATTAATAGCAAGAGATGTCAAACCCCTAGGAAGAGCATAGAGAATTCTATGGAGAGTCTCATGGTAAATTCACAAGTTCTTGCAGTAGTAGCTCTTGAGTGTCTGTCAGTCTGAAAGGCCTTCATGGAAGAAAGGTGATGCTTTTGTATTGGTTCAAATGCTTATTGAGAAACAATGCCCAACAAGTAGCTAATCCAAATAAGATGTGTTCACAGAATGTCTTTCTCTTATTATTACTTTCAGAGATTTTGATTGTTGGCAAAAAAAAATAGTATCTGACTAATATTAGCAAAGAGGGAGTAGAATCATATTAGTAATTCACAGAAATGGAAGCAAAAGCTAAACACTCAAGCTCCAAGAGANTGGAATCTAGGCTAGGTAGCAGATTGTTAATCAAACCCCATTTTCTGGGCTATTGAGATGGTTGGTTCCAGCCCATTGTGCGTGGTCGTTTGTGAGAATCAAAGTATTGAATCATTCCTGAGTTGAGTCCCCTTTCAGAAGGGGGCACTATAGCAGTCCACCTGAGCGACAGAGACTGGTGGGTTTTCTTTCAAAACGAGTCGTGTTCCATGGTTACCACAAGAACAACAAAGGATGCTGGATTGATGAACACAAGAGGCCTTCCATAGCCTTGTATGGTGCTTTGCCAGCTCCTCAGAAAGTGAGAGAGCTGGCTTGAGTGCTCTATAACTGAAGCTCTGTATGTGCACATTCACATAGGCAGATGGACACACCCACACATACATATTTTACACACTGGTTTTGGATATTTTCTGCCACTTTCCCCCGTTCATTCACTACTGTACAGTTGACATACTGAGTATTACTTTGTAGTGCGCTTCTTTTTCCATCAAAGAAAAAAATTAAAGCACTGTGAGGGCTTTCTTGGAGATACATTATTATAGAATATAATGACAGATGCCAAGGTCAGCTTGATATTGAAAATTAGTTTTGGGATAGTGATAAAGCAGCTTGTGTGGTTTTTTTTTTCCAAGTGAAAAATATGTTCTCACATTTTGTCTGAGTAGAATTTGTATTGACTTGAATGACTATTCTTATCTACCAACAGGAGAGTGACCTACTGAAATAAGATTTTCCTGCTGGGGTGCTATTCAGCTTCTGATCCAGAATTCTACTTACTATAAATAAAGACATCTACAATGCTATTAAAGTTCTACATTTGCAGTTAATTTACCCATCTGTTATTTTAGATATAGTTTTATATTTTAATAATGATAAGAAATTTCTCATTGCAGTTCAGACAACAGTATAAAAAAATAGAGAATATGTTCTAAAGTGGTTGGCAGATTCTCCGTTTCCAGTTTATTGTCTCTTACACTTTATTTGATATGTATTTTAGTCAGCTCCACATTATTATAATGAAATATGTGTGACAGNTAACTTATAAAGGTAAAAAGGNTTATTTAGTTTGTAAACTGTAGTTCAAAANCAGGTTATTATTTGGGCCTCTGGCAAGCTTAAAGAACATTGCAGGGGTGCAGAGAATAGGAGCCAACACCTTTGAGAAGGGGAGGGAGGTGAAAAGAAGGGGGAAAGGGNTGGGTTGTGATTCCATAGTCAATTTCAGGATTANGCTAATGACTCGAGGACCTTGCAGTAAGGCCGCTGGTAGGAACCAAGCCTTTAGTGCAATGTCCATATACTAATTGGCTGAGATACCCCAAGGTGCTTGGTAAAATCACAGTGCCTAGGAGGTCTTCCATGAGCTTTGTACATCTGGTGGAGGCTGAAAGTCTAATTTAACAAATGCTCCATCTGAGTAGATGCAGGTAGCCTGTGACGACATGCCCGATCACTGCAGGTGATCTGACGTCAACCTGTGAGTAGTCAGAGATAGTAGAATTCTGTGAGGTTANTTCACAAACAATGAGATCATTTACTGTAGAANTGTCTTTTTATCCAAGTGACCAATAATTCTGTTATGGTTAAAAAGGAGGTGCATCTTACATGTTGAAATCACATTTTTGTGTGTGTGTGTGAGATGTGTTTCTCGTGCATGAACTGATGTGTGTGTGTGTGTGTGTGTGTGTGTGTGTGTGTGACAGAATTCCAGAGAGACATGGATGTTTTGTTTGTTTCCCTTGGTTTTATGGGAAATATGTGGCATTCTCCCACAGACACAGTATAGTAACTATAGTAAGAGTATTATTCTTCATATATTCCCATCAAAGCATATTCTCATGCATATAGCTTCTTCCTCTGAAAACAGTTTTGTTTATGTCCCTGCAGGCATTTTTAGTAGAAGCCCCGACTCCTCCTCCCCTGTCTGACAGTGGCCTTTGCTAAAGTTGCCCAGGCTGGCCTGTATCTTAAGTGGTCTTCCCGCCTTCACCTCCCAGGNCTGAGCTTGCTAGGGAAAGCCCCTCCGTGCTTCATTTGTCCCAGCATCAGAGGGTTTGATTCTTGGTGTCTTTTTTTTCTTATTGAAACATGAGTGACACTGGCATTCCCAGTGCCACAAGGCTGTCTTCTGATCAAATATTTCTAACACTTGGCATAATACTATATTAAAAGTTTGGAATGCCTCTTCAATTCTAGCCTTTCTGTGGATGCAAGAGGAAGAGGAAAGGTTTCTCCAAGTTCCTCGGAAGTGTGTGTGTGTCGCTCTCTGAAATATGACAGATATTATGATTAAGTTAGAAAATCAGGAACTAATGAAGTGGGTGCTAAGACTTCACGTATTGTATCTTTTTTTAAACTATGGTAGAGATATACTTGGGGTTTTGTGGCGCTGTCTTAGGTCCACTCCCACAGCATGGGTCTCTGGTTTTACAGTCACCTTTAAGGTAAAGCAATTCCAGTAGCTTTGCCCTGCTTCCATTTGGAATTTGTGGATTTTCTCAGTCGNGGCCTAAGTTTAGTCTCTGATAAGATCCCTATGCAAGCCTAGCATGATACTGATGTACACATTTGGAAAGTTGCCAAAGATGGGGACTGGATTTACACCTGGGAGACATACTGGGTGCTAGGAAGAAACCCCTACAGGTTTTGAATTTTCAAGTTATGGTATCAACCTTGGAAAGTTTCCTGATATGTGCCTGAAGGCTTGCTGATATAGATTTATTTTTTGAGGTATTTTAAACTAAACTATATAGAATCCTAGCTGTCATCTTTAGAAACTGAGGAAAAGGGCATAAGAAAGGGTTACTTTTCTCCCATATCCTGGACTCTAAAACAAACCTCACTGTTTATGGTTTTTCCTTATAGAAATTTCAGTGCAACTAAAATCTTGGACGTCTAGTGTACATCATGGTCTCTGGGACTGCTGTGTGTGTGCTGGAGGTGGAATATGTAAGCCCTCCAGAGCGGGTAACGTGTGAATCCTGTAGGTGATGTTCACTTTCATCTGTCTGTGCCTGGCATAGCAATGTTTGTGAGGATTAGTATCCATCAGGGAATCAGGATTCAGCACACACTGAAGGTCAAAAAGGACCAAACTGATCTAGTCTGTGAGACAAAAGGTGAGCCCCAGATGCCTTGGTTGTGACAGTCCACAAGATAGAGTTACTCTGCATGGTATAACATCTCCACAATGAACGCTGGAATAGATATTGCTTTTGCCAACTAAGTCCAAAGTGTGAACACTCAACTAAGTGTGCNGGAGATGTGACAAGGAACTACATAAGGTTAAAAACTTCTGCTATATGATTGTGGGTGTTCCTTTCTAGGCTTTACCATCCCTTTGGCATATGTGTGAGCATTCTCTCCAATGCCAAGTGCCTCTGTGTCTGGGCAGCCCTTCTGATAGGGGGAAGATTGCCCTATGTTCTTTCAGTTTGGATTTCCCTGGTGACAAGTGGCCTTATCCATGCATATTTCACAGTCATAGCTCCTCTAGACATGTGAAAATGTGTTCCTGACNTTTTCTATTTTCTGATTGAAGTTTCTCTTTCTCCCCTCTTCTTTTTTAAAGACTGTAATTGATTGGAACATCTTTTCCACAATTATTCTCAAATCTTTATCATATAACTCTAGTCATCTCAGCGTCAGTATCCATTTTCTTTTTTCAGTTTAGTTTGGTATTTTCCAGACTTTTGCTGTGATGAGTGACTTTTTTTTAATTGAAATTTGGATTTTTTCATGTGTTATGATATTTTGGATCTTTCTGAAATCTGTTTTAACTGGCTTTCACCCCCCGCCCCCTCACCGACATTGCTGTGACAGATGGAGTGAGGGAAAGCCTGCCTTGTCACAGGCAAATGAAGCTCTTGGCTGCTAGTCATACCTAAGGACAGTGATTTCTCTTTGCAGCTGTGGAGGAGTAGGAGTCTGACTCTCCATACCTTCACTATAATCATGTTGAGTTGGACCTCCACTGAGAGCTCATCTCATCGTGCAATGATGAAAGAACTAAGGACTCACATACCATCAAACCACCCCCATGGGGAGAGGGTGCCTCAGTGGGAGATTGTTTATCTTCTATGTGATCCTACTGACAACACAATAGAGTCAAAAAGGGCCGATTACTCATTGGTATGAAACTCCTCTCTCACTACTAGGGTTTCTTACTCACACAGTTGAGAGACACTCTAACCACCCATCCTTCCTGCCCCCCAAGAAAGTGGCAGTCTAGGCGCTCCACTTAGCTTGGGGTGAACATGGCTGTGTTATTGAGTATTTCCCCTTGTCTGTGGCTGAACTGCAGCTATTATTGTTGAGAAGTTTTTTTTGTCTTCCTCGGCTGACCTGTACTTGGTACTTTGACTAAGAGACCATACTCTTGTTTTTTATTTTTTAAAAATATGTACCTATTGATGTTTCTGAGATGCTAGATTTTTTCTNCATCAGACCTGTGAAATATAAAGACATGACGATCCAGCACTCACTCTTACAACGATGATCTGGCCTTCTCTTTCTACCTTTTATTGTTTTGCCCGTCATTTTCCCTGTTGTATACATAGTATATCCAATATTTATTCTTATTTGAGCACTTCTTGGCACAGCTCTAATTTTTCTGTTATTTGTGTCTTGTAATAATTGTATGGGAATTTCCCCCATATTAATATACATTATTATCAGTGACTACAGATGAATTTGAGGTATATCAAACTGACTTCTGGTCTTTTGGTTTATCTGTGTCTTTTATTTGTTTTTGAGGCAACTTCTTTCTGTGTGGTACATGCTTTGAACTAAGGCCCAATGTCGCAGCCTCCCGAGTCCTAGGATTNCAGATGTGTGTGTCACTGCATGTAGCTTCTGACCCATATTTTCTTTTTATTCTTTGATGGTTTCATACATGTGTATAATGAATTTTAGTCATTTTCACTCCCATTGCCTTCTCTTATCACCCTTCCCACTCCCCAGGGACACTTCTTTCCAACAAGTCCCTCTT
>LZPO01108183.1:73892-90726 GCA_001675575.1 Neotoma lepida | reverse complement strand
TTTTTTATTTCATATTTTTATGCATTTTGATGGTACAGAGGTATCTGTCTGCAGCTTTGCTGACGGTCCTTCTGAGAATGAGATAGTTCTGAGTAAGGTGTCCATGTTTCAGAAGCTGCATCTAATGGATGGAACATAGTCAGGTCACACCTGTTGACTTTGATCACCGGCTATTCTGAATGCATTGAGCCTGTGTTTTATATCTGGGCATTTAGCTTCTTTGTGGTTTACTGATCAGNGATGATGTGGTAGCTCTCTGAGCACCTGCAGTTTGGTAGTTATTGTGACTAATGNTNTTATGAAAAATTCCCACAGGGAGACAGTTAAGAATGTTTTTATATTTCTTGATTTATGAACACATGATAACATTTTATGATGATATCTTCAGTGCCNCAAAATTCTTTTGGTCTTCTAAAATAAAGTGTTTTATGTTTAAGTTTATTTAACATTATGTTGTGGTGAACTTTCTTTTCTATACATTATTGAAAAAATGATTCTTTAAATTTTAAAATGGGTGACAATCTGTTATAGTTTTCATTTCCGTGGCTGTTTTTGTGTGGTCATTGTCAAGTTTGCTTATGGCTTTTAATGATCGAATAATTTTCATAAATTGTGCATCTCATTATTTTTGTCAATAAATGTAAAGGTCTTTGAACTTGAATACCTCTCCAAACTGCATTATTACATATNTATGCTCTTATTTCATGCAAGGACTCTGTAATNGGTCATTCCTGAGGCCTTTTTTATTTCCCTCTTTCTGGAACTGCTTGGGGCTCTTGACATTGTTTTGAAGTTGTTAAGACATTTGTTTTCGTATGTTATATGGTGCATAATTATTCCCTCATTAGCTCCACAATGCTGCAGAGGATCAGAGAAACCAGGCAGCTCCTATAGCCAGACAGGAAATCTGTGACTGTTTAACACAGCCAGATTCAAGCCCAAAACAAGATACTGACTAGTGCAAAATGAGGTTTTCTTACATCTAGCCTTTTGTTTACCACTTCTGTTTTAACATCTCAAATACTAAAAATCTCCCTAATCACTTAACTCCAAGGTGATAGTGTTTTTGTTGACATCAGGAGGATGATGGCTGTTAGTCATGGTAACTAGTATTTTTGTATGTGCAAGGTACTAGAATNCCTATGTATTTTCTCAGTGAATTCTGTTAGCCCCCTTTAATGGAGTGGGAGAGTTAAGGCTTTCAGAAATCTCTTGTCCTAGAGCTGTACACATCATCCCCACATGTACTTGCCTAGCTGTAAAGCACTGTGTTCATCTAGTAGTTCCCTGGCATGTTCATTCATTCTAATAATTTGCTTATTTCCACGTATCTTTTAAAAAAACTTTCATTTTTGATGTTATAAATATGTTTGTCAAAATGCTAATTCAGTTTTTAATTTTTATCCAATGTACCCTTTTATGTATTTTTAAATTTTATTAATTTGTGTTGTGTGTAGTATGTGAATTCAGGTGTGCATGTGTGGTCAAGGTCCCTACTNTTGGGGAGTCAGCCCTTGCCTTTCACATTGTTGAGGCAAGGGCTCTCTTATTTCTGCTGCAGCCTAGTGTACTCCATATTAGCTGGCCTACAGATCTCTGGCTGATTCTCCTGTCTCTGTTGCCTATCTTGCCTTAGGGGTGCTGAAATTGTGGGGTGTACTCCACTGCATCTTTCTTTTTATCTGAGTTCTAGGGATGAAACACAGACCATTATACCAGGCTTATACAGCAAGATAATTTACCCACTGAGCCAGTACACTGACTCCACAGTATTCTTGATGGTTGAGTTTTGATGAAGCAGACATAGGAGTTTAGATCCTTTATGCCTCAATTTCAATGTGTTTCCTTAGAGCAGGCTGCCTNNTCTAAAGAGAATCCTCATCCTTAACACCTCAGGTAACTAACATAATATTCATGCTTTTCCAAGACATTTCTAAGGTGTATATTATCTAATAGTAGTTTGTGTATTTAATTTATGTTATAGAATATGAAACATTTTTAAGGTGCGTAAAGGATGTTTGGTATACAGAATTATTTTTCATTAGCAATTTTCATGAACATTTTCCATGTTTTTCTAGTTTCTGGCAATTGATGACCACATACAATAAATAAATGGAACCTGACAAAATTGGATCATTTGTGATCATGAGATTTAATAGGCTTTAAATGCTGTTTAAGACCCTTTAACACCCAGCACTGAGGGATAGAGTGATGCTCAGCAGTTAAAAGCACTGACTACTCTTCCAAAGATCCTGAGTTCAATTCCCAGCAACCACATGGTGGCTCACAACCATCTGTAATGGGATCTGAAACTCTCTCTGGCATGCATGCAGACAAAGCACTTCATACCTAAAAAAATACATAAAAAANCCCCACCCAATACTAGTTGTACTGAAATGGTNCACTGTTTATCAACAGATATCTGGAGGTATTCAATGAATGGCTATAAATAACCACAATCATTATTTAATTTAGAAGTTATTTTTAAAATAAATTTATTTTTGTATTTTTTTATTTTATATCTGTGCCTCAGTTTCCCCTCTCTTCTTTCTTCCCAGTCCCTCCCCCACATCCACTCCTCCTCTGTTTCTGTTTAGGAAAGCGCAGGTCTCCCATGAGTAGTCTCAAAATATGGCATATTAAGTTGAGTAAGACTAAGCACCTCCCATGTATTAAGGCTGGGCAAGGCAACCTAGTATGAGGAGTAGGGTCCCAAAAACCTGTAAAAGAGTCAGAGATAGCCCTTGCTCCCACTGTTAGGAGTCCCACAAGAGGACCTTGCTACATAACTGTCACATATATACAGAGTGCCTAGGTCAGTCCCATGCAGGCTCCCTGGTTGTTGGTTCAGGCTCTGAGTCCCTGTGAGCTTGTGGGTTGATTATGTGGGTTTTCTTGTGGTGTCTTGACCTCTCTGGCTCCTACAATCCTTTCTCCCCCTCTTCTGTGGAATTCCACGAATGCCTAATGTTTGTCTATGGGTCTGCATCTATTTCTGTCAGTTGCTGGATAATGCCTCTTTGGTAACAATTGTGCTAGATACCAATCTCGTCACAGGAGATGGCCAGTTCAGGCTATGTATGTGCTATTGCTAGGAGTTTTAGCTGCTTCATCCTTGTAGATTTCTGGGAGATTCCCATGCACCAGGTTTTTACCTGACTCTGAAATGCACCNCTTTTCCAGTAGTCTATTTCATTACTTCCCCCCTCACCCCCAACCTGATCTCTGTCCACCCACAAAATTTTTTCTATTTCCCCTTCCCAGAGAGATCTGGGTATCCCCCCACAAATCCTCCTTGTTACCTAGTCTCTCTGGGCTGTGGATTATAGCATATTATCCTTTATTTTACAGCCAGTATCCACTTATGAGTGAGTACATACCATGTTTGTTTTTCTCAGTCCGGGTTACCTCACTCAGGATGAGTTTTTTTCTAGTTCCATCAATTTGCCTGCAAATTTCATGATGTCCTTGCTTTTAACAGCTGAGTAATACTCCATTGTGTAAATGTACCACATTTTCTTTATTCCTTCCTCAGTTGAGGGACATCTAGGTTGTTTCCAGGTTCTGGCTATTACAAATAAAGCTGCTAGGAACATAGTTGAGCAAGTGTCCTTGTGGTATGATTGAGCATTCTTTGAGTATATGCCCAAGAGCAGTATAGCTGGGTCTTGTGGTAGATTGATTCCCAGTTTTCTGAGAAACCGCCACACTGACTTCCAAAGTGTCTGTACAAGTTTACACTCCCACCAGCAATGGAGGAGTGTTCCCCTTGCTCCACATCCTCTCTAGCATGAGCTATCACTTGTGTTTTTGATCTTGTCCATTCTGACAAGTATAAGATAGAATCTCAGAGTCATTTTGATTTGCATTTCCCTGATNGCTAAGGGTGCTGAAAATCTCCTTACTTTAGAAGTTTTTTGTCCTGGATATTATGGGGAGAGCTTTAGTTTATCTTAGAGACGCTTAGGGCAGAATGTGAAAAATCATATCAGAAAACTATTTCTTTTTCAACTTCACAATTGAATCACACAATAAACTGTGGCACCAGTCCATATTTGTTAGAACATTGCAATGTCAGAGTCATGTTACTTTATAAATAAGAGATTTCTTATGGCCTTTGGTTCTGGAGATGGACAGTTGAGGAGTGCAGGTGGTGTTGGCTTTCTTGTCACAGTGGCTTTTTTATTATTTTTCTGCATTTTGATTGTGCTAAGAATTGATGAGATCAGCTTTCATATAGTGTAGACAAATATTCTCATTCCTGAGCTTTGTACCAAGCCCAGTAACAGCTTGCTTGCTTCCCTCCCTCCCTCCCTCCTTCCCTCCCTCCCTCCTGTCCTTCCTCTCTCCCTCTTTTTTCTTCTGTCTGTCTGTCTTTCTTTCTAATTGAAAATCATTTTTTTCATATAAGATATCTGATTTCTGTTTACCCTTCCCTAACTCCTCCCGAATCCTCTCCACTTCCCCACCCACCTAAATCCACACTCTTTGTTTTTCTCTTTCATTAAAATACAAATAGTCATCAAAACATAATAAAGTAAGAGAAAATTGAAAAAAAAATAGAATAGGGCAAAACAGAAGAAAAATCACAAGAAATACAAACAGATGCAGATACACACATTTGCACACACACAAAAAAGCCCCATAAACACAGAAAGCCAGAAATCTTAATCTATATATAAAAGACCTGTTGGGGAGAAAATTCCACAACAAAGCATTATGAGACAAAGAAACTCCAAAACTGCCATTGAATTTGTTTTGTGTTGGCCATCTACTGCTGGATATGGGACTGCCCTCAAGAGTGGTTTGTGTACCCAGTGAGACTCCTTTGGAGAAAACTAATTTTTTTGCTTATGAGGGGTTATCAATTGAAGATAGCTTCTGGGTTAGGGATGGGGGCTTGTGTGCTCTGATCTCAGTGCTGGGACTCCATCTGCCTTAGACCTGTGCAGGNCCTGTGCATGCTGCCACAGTCTCTGTGAGACCATATGTGCATCAGTCCTGCTGTGTTTAGAAGCTTTGTTTCCTTGGTGTCCTCCACCCTCTCTGGCCCTTACAATCTTTCCACCTTATTTTATGCAGGATTCCCTGATCCTTAAGGGAAAGGATTTGATGGAGATATCCATTTAGGACTGAGTGTTTTAAGCTGTCTCACTCTCTGTACATTGTTCAGTTGTGGGTCTCTCTATTTGTTCCTATGTACTACTGCAGGAGGAAGCTTCTGTGATGATGGCTGTACAAGGCACTGATCTTTGAGTATAACAGGATGTCATTAGGAGTCATGTTATTGCTATGTTCCATTAGCAGAACAGTAGTATTTGTTTTTTCCCTAGGTCTCTGACCTATTTATTTTCAGGTTCTTGAGTCCTCAAACAGTGTTGGGTATGGGTTCCATCTGATGGAGTGAGCCTTAAATCTAATCAACGATTGGTTGGTTACTCCCACAAGCTTTGTACCATTATTGCATTAGTGCATTTTGTAGACAGGTCACCATTGTAGATCAAAGGGTTTGTAGTTCAGTTGGTGTTTACCTTTCTCCTCTGGTAGCATGCACAGTACCTTCTAGTACTAAGAATACTAGTCAGCAGAGGTTAAAGATCTGGGTAGGTACCAGCTCCACCTCTCTGTGTTCAGTTAGTTGTAGAGGTGTTGTTGTCTTCAGCAATAGAGCCTTACTATCAGTTTGAGGAGAGCAGTAGTCTAGGTTGTTTGAAGGTTCACATGGGCCTTCTTTGGCCAACAACTCAATTAGATGTAACCTATTCCCAGCACTGGAGGTTTCATTTGGTGACAAGAGATGCCCAGTTGGGCCTCCTCTCTCCTGTTATTTGACAATTACATTTAGATCGCCTTCATATGTGTATATACTTTGGGTAGTTTCTACTGCTTTAGGTTTCCATACAACCTCTCAGATGGTGCTTAGCTTTGGCTGCCCCTCCCTGTATTTGTTCCANAGCACCTCTCTTCCCNCACCCACCCTGTTTGATCATCCAGTTGCAGTCGCCTGCCCCATGCATCCATAGCTATCTATTTCTAGCGAGATCCATGCCTCTCCCCTAGTCCCTTACTCTGTACCTAAATTCTGTGGTTGTATGGATTTAGCCTGCCTATTGAAGAATTAANAGCTAATTTCCACATATAAGTGAATACATACCACGTTTGTCTTTTTGGGTCTGGGTTACCAGGTGTCTTAGTTAGGGTATCTATTGCTGTGAAGAGANACCATAACCACAACAATTCCTATAAAGGAAAAACATTTAATTGGGGTGGCTTACATTATCAGAGGTTTAGTCCATTATCACTATGATGCGACATGGTAGTATGCAGGCAGACATGGTGCTGGAGAAGTAGCCTAGTGTCCTACATCTTGACTTGCAGGCAACAAGAAGTGGTCTCAGACACTGGATGTGGCTTGAGCATATATGAGACCTCAAAGCCCACCTCCACAGTGACACACTTCCTTCCAAGACCACACCTACTCCGACAAAGCCACACCTCCTAAGAGTGCCACTCCCTTTGGGGGCCATTTTCTTTCAAACCATCACACTAGAAATGATTTTTTTTCTAGTTCCTTCCATTTCATGATTTCAGCTTTCTGTTATTGTTTTTGTTTTTTGTATTTTTGTATCTGAGTAATATTCCACTGTGTAAATATACCACCTTTTTATCTATTCATCTATTAACAGACATCTAGGCTGTTTCCAATTTCTGGCTATTATGAACAATGCTGCATTGAACATGGTTGAGCAAGTGTCTTTGTAGTAGTTTTTTTAGTTCTTCGTATATTTTTATTAGCCCTCTTGTTAGATATTAGCCCTCTAGTGGATGTGTAGTAGGTAAAAATCTTTTCTCATTCCATAGGCTGCACTTTGTCCAAATAGTGGTGTCATTTGCTATAGAGAAACTTCTCGTTTTCACTAGGTCCCATTTATTAATTGTTGTTCTTAGTGCCTATGTTATCAGTGTTCTATTCAGAAAGTCTTTTCCTGTGCTAATGAGTCCAAGGCTATTCCCCACTTTCTTTCTGTCAGGTTCAGTGTATCTGGCCTTATGATGAAGTCTTTGATCCATCTGGAGTTGAGTTTTGTGCATGATGATAAGTATGGATCTATTTGCATTCTTCTACATTCAGACATCCAGTTTGACCAGCACCATTTGTTGAAGATGCTGTCTTTTTTCCAGTGTGTATTTCTGGCTTCTTTATCAAATGTCAGGTTTACATATGTCTGTGGACTTATTTCTGGATCTTCAATTTGATTCCATTGATCAATGTGTCTGTTTTTATGCCATTGCCATGCTATTTTTATTACTCTAGCTTTATACTACAATTTGAGATCGGGGATGGTGATACTTCCANGAGTTCTTTTATTATTCAGGAATTGTTGTAGCTATACTTTTTTTTAAAGTTTCAATATGATGGTGAAAATTATCCTTTCAAGTTCTGTGAAGAATTGTGTTGGAATTTTAATGGGGAATGCATTGAATATATATATTCCTTTTGGTAGGATGGCCATTTTCACTGTATTAATCCTACTGTTCCATGAACATGGGAGATCTTTCCATTTTTCTGATATCTTCTTTAATTTCTTTCTTCAATATCTTAAAGTTTTTATTATATAAGTCTTTTACTTTCTTGGTTAGGACTTATTCCAAGATTTTTTTTTTGTGGCTATTATGAAATGAATTGTTTCCCTGATTTCTTTCTCTGTTTGTAAGTTGTATATAAGAAAGCTACTGATTTTTGTGTATTAATTTTGTATTCTCCATTTAGATTTCTTTCATATGTATATATGTTTTAGGAAGNATCTATACTAGTAGGCTTCCATATGGGCCTTCAAGTGGCCTTTAGCAATAGTTGTCACTCCCCCTGTTCTTTTCTGTGCCATTTTCTTCCATTCCACTTCCTACTTAATCCTCCTATTCTAGTTTTCCTTTGTCTCTNCATAACAACATATTCTATTTCTCCTTGCTTGAGAGATCCTCTCCTTCTCCCTAATCCCTTACTAGGTACCTAACCTCTGTGGTTACTCTGATTGTAGCACACAGAATGAAAGCACAAACATTAACATCTGCATATAAGAGAAAGCATTCAATATTGGTCCTTTTNTGTCTGGCTTACCTTGCTCAGGGTAAGTTTTTCTAGCTCCATCCATTTATCTGAGACTTTTGTAATCCACTGTGTAAATGTCCTACATTTTTATTATCTGTTGAGGGACATCTAGGCTGTTTCCAGTTTCTGGGTATTATGAATACAGCAGCAATGTCTTTGTGATAGGATAAAGAGGCCCAAGGGTGGTATAGATGGATCTTGAGGTACATTGATTCCCATCTCTTTGAGGAACTGCCACACTGATTTCCATAGTGGCTGTACAAGTGTGCACTTCCAAAAGTAATAAATAAATGTTCCTCTTTCTTCTTCCAAAAGTAATAAATAAATGTTCCTCTTTCTTNNTATCTTCACCAGTGTGAGCTGTCATTTGTTTTATTGGTGTTGGGCATTCTGACTGGTATAAGATGAAATTGCAAAGTAGTTTTAATTTGAAGTGAAGTATTTCATTATAACAGAGCTAACACTTCCTTTAAAATAGTACAACTGATTAAAATGTCTGGTCCCATCAGTTAGAAATATACAAATTATTTAATCAGCATTGATATTTCTTTTTGTTCTTGTGTGCATGCTTGCACATGCATATATGGGTGCACTGGTATGTGTGTAGAGGTTCCCGTCAAGTTTCTTCCTCAATTGCTTTCCTCAAATTGGTTTTTCTTTCTTGTACATGTTCATGAAATACAATTTTTGCTCATCTTAATTAGACATATTCAGAATAGCTTGTACTCATGCTTGCATGTGTGTAGGCATGTATGTATGTAAATTTATGCCCTCTTTAGGGTAAACTAGCACAATTAATTTAGTCACAAGGCCAGAATCTATCCAATATTTCCTTTCTCTGCATGTTAACTGGGGAATTATCTGTTTGGGGTGAGGATTAGGAGTCACCCCTGCTGTGATACAGAGATATCATTTCAGATTCTAGCCCTGGTGGTCCAGAAAGAGTTACAGTCAAAGAACTGCTTCTGATGCCTCCTGGTTCCTAGTAGTAACACAGTATACATGCTGTTAAAAAAAACAGCTAGTATTTACTGAAAATTGACTGTGTAACGCTCACTTTTAAAACATTTTAAAACTATCAACACAGGTAAGTCACCCCAAAACCTATCCAGTGTGCCTTATTTATTATCCCTGTTCAGCAGATGAGGGAACTGAGGCACAAAAACTTTTTTAAAAACTGAGGCAAAAACCAAACAATTTATTCTGTGTAANACAGGTGGCATGAGATGGAACTGAAATTTTAATCAGGGAACCTGGTGCCAGAATCCCTATTTATTACTGTCTCTAACAAAAGATTTTAAAATTAATTTACTTGATTGGATAATTATCTTTTAGAGACTAGTCAAAATATAAAGCGTCATGGTCCCTGATGAGCCTCAGAATTGGCAATTGTTGGCTATCTGTCCCTTTTTCTGTGATAAAGTTGTCTTGCAGCAGGGACAAGAGAGAAGGCAAAAAGAGGGCACACCTAGGAAAAACTAAGTTCTATTAGATAAACTTAAAGCATCAAAGCAGGGATGACCAGAGATGCCTGGATTCACATCTCAGCTCCATCCCATGCCAGGCTCAAATCTTCAGATCNGACCCTCAGAAGCACTGAATGCTATTCATTCAGAAACCTAATTGTGAGACTAGGGCTGGTTTGCTTAGGCAGTTTCCAAAGGCTGGTCCACCCTGCCAATGCAATCAAGTCACTTGGCCAGGCAGTGGCAGCTTAAGCAGATGGATGCGTCTAGAAGCAAAACAGGTTGTATATCACCCAAGTATCTAGTTTGCACTTTCCTGAGATACTTGGAACACTTTTCTTTATGAAAAAGAAAATAGTTTTTATGGAACACCACCCTATGTTTTTTGACTGTCTCACATACAATAGTGGTGGCTGTGAAAATGCACTGCTGTATTTATTGCATTAATAAAGCATAAAACACACATATTATATAGCACAATGCTGCTGTGATGTAGATGGCAGATTGTAAAACTTATACCTGGCTAATGCATTTTAAGATTTCAGTGAAATGCAATTTTTTTTCTTGTTATCCCTTTCCATAATTATACTTAAAAGATGCTGTTTAATTGTCTAGATTTTCCCGCCATGCCTCATTTACACATGAGCACAACAGGTAAATTATATTTCCTTCATCTGCATACTTCATAGTTGACTTTTGAAAAGCCTTATTCAAAACATACTGGGATTTGGCTTTGGTTTTGTTCCTTCAAATTTTAGAAAAAGATTTTGGACCGCTTACTATAACAAACTCTTTTTTTCCCTCTAGTGTCCTTCTACTTCTGTGTCTGTAGTTACAAAGTTCTGGGTCTGAAAATGTTCTATTTACGTCATGAAGTCGTGCTGGCCCTCTTTCTAAGTGTGCTGGCACCAGACCAGTGCTGGCTTTTCCACTGTGCTTCCACGCCTATCTTTTGAAATTTAGCTTTCACATACTTTCTTTGATTGCTAATCTATTACACTCAGGGTTTGCTACCATTTTGGAATCTGCTAGTAATAAATGGCCTCAGATGTTACTGAGAAATCTGTCTTTTTTTTTTTCATGACCCCCTCCCACTCTGCCCCATCTGCTCTGAGTAGCTTGGACTCACTCTGGCCAGGCATTCACTTTGCACTAGGTATTTCTTGACTTCAGGAATTTGTAATTCCAGCCAGGATTGGGTCAGACTTGATCCTTTCCAGTTGTGGACACCTGGCCAACTTCTCTGGCTAGCAAGAGGCTTTGACCCTCCTAAACGGTTGGAGATGATTCCAGACCAGAGTATGTGATCCTTTCTTTTGCCTGTGGCCCACCTCTACAGGCACATAAGTGTGGCCCTGTGTGAGCCTGAGGATTTCTCTTGAGCATCTTGTCTGATTCATTCTCTCTTCCCCCTTTACACTATCTTCCCTTCTTTCACCTCCTCATTCACATCCTTATTTCCTTCTCTTCCCTCATCCCCTTCCTTCCAGTCATCACTCCCATCTTCCTCTCATCTTCCTCTTTCTCCCCGCTTTTTCTCTGGGGTGGCAATGGGTAGGACCACTTACGGGCTGGTGTTAATCTATCTGCTTTCTCTGTTGGAATCATCACCAAGGGTTTTCCAGTCAGGTAGATGAGAGGGAGTGTTGGACGACAGAGCCTGCCCCCACTTGAATAGACCTGTCATGTCAACTGGGAGGAGCCTCATTGATTTTGCATTTGCAACAGTAGATTATTGATCATGGATTATAGTTAACCATAGACATTCTTAAGTGGTATAATCAGAGCAAGCCTTGTGAGTATTTGTGGTATTGGTACTAGTGAAAGCCTAGGGAATCATTCTCTGAGACCATTCATTGCTGCCTTTACACAAGTGTGCTAACATACTTGATGGATACTCATGTAGTGACTTCACTAAGGTTGTTGGTATCATTTTCCAGAAAAATTTTCCAAGGACCAGAGAAAGGATTCCAGGCTGCTTTTCTGGGTAGATGGATTCCCATGGTAAAAATGACAGATGAGGTTTCTAGGGCGAGACAGATAGTAAAGCATTAAACAGCCAAGAACACTGTACCATTGACAGAGGGCTAAGCAATGTCCCTAAACCAGGTTGATTTGATAAGGAATGACTGAGTCATTTTTAAGTCATATTTAAGATGTAGGGCAAGAAAGAGATGACACAGAGGTCAAGGGCTGAAGGTAATGTGGCAGATGTATGGAAAATCAGAAGAATTAGGAAGCAAAGTATTTCAGCTAGAGGAAACTACTGAGAAGATCAGTGAGTGTTGGGGAAAGTGTTAGTATACAAAATCAAATGCATTGGGAGAAACCAGACCTGAGTTGGAAGGTAAGGCAGAATCTTGAACCATTGCATAGTAGGAACCTGTGGATTTCCAACAGATGGGTGAGACTGCATGACCTGCTTTGTAAGGAGAACCCACCTTGCTCATAGAGACAAGAGGAAGGAGGACACTCTAAGGAGGTCCCGGACTCCCATGTGTGATATGATGAGGCTGGATCTGTGGTNGGACTGAGGGAGATGGAAACGGAGTGTGTTTAGAATATTGTAGTGTAGGTTGGCCGGACTTGGTGATGAGCTCCACACTCCATGGAGTAACTGAAGGCAAGGAAACAGACCTTGTGTCAACTCAGCTCTTCAGGGATGCATCTCACCCAACTCTAAGCTAAATGTGTTCCAAGCTTAGTTNCTACACGTGCAAATCTCAAAACTGCTTGCTAGTGCTCCTCCAACCCAGGGCAAATGTGATAGAAAGCAAGAGCAAAAACTATAGCCGTCTTAAGCAACTATATGAAACTATCTTATCTTTGCAAACTTAAGCATAAAATATACATCAGGGCATAAGGACAATGACAGTCCCCTCCCTGGAGCTTAGAAAGAGCCTTGATGACCTTATATTCTGGAGCTTCCTCTGGGAGAAGAGTGCAATCTCACCTTTTCCTTCACGAGTCCTACTCTTTGCTATTGATTGAATGTGGTAAAAATATTAAATGAAAAGTTCCAGATATAATTAATAAATGGTCAATAATATTTACTACGTGTACTGTTAAAACCATTCTATTTTATTATTTGCCTTACTGTATCTAATTTACACATTAAACTTTAGTGTGTGTGCGTGTGTGTGTGTTAGGACACACACATGCTTATATAGCTAAGTGCTTTTTGTGCTTTCAGACATTCACTGGGAGCCTAGGAGCATACCCTTGTGGGTAAATGAGGGCCACAGTAAAGTGGATACAGAGCAGGTGAAATAGGAAGAGAGACAATAACACAGAGGGCTCCGTTGAAGTTTTCATAAAATTACTTCGTATAAAAAATAGGTCCAGNGTCTTTGGTGAAAAGCTGTGTCTAAGCAGCAATGTGATGTGTTTGACAGAGATAAGTGGGTACATTTTTCAAGTATGATCTGCATGGAGTGTTTTCTCTACCTCCCATCTAGAAGCAAAGGTAATTACAAGATTTGACACCTGCTGCTTTGGGTCACCAGTTTTGCCTTTCAACCCCATTGTGCTTCATTAAGTTCAACAATTTGCTGCAAAGCATGTAAATGAAAAAGAAAGAGATGGTTCAGACATGGTGGAGCCATCAGGGACTCCTTAGGGACTTTCCTTTTCACCCTCACTTAGTTCTGAGCTCAAGAAGTACCTGAGAGCTATCACATACACCTCATTCAAGTAACATTCTAATGTGGCATTGAGAGAATGCCCCGACTCCCACGTTGCTGTCATTGCACAAAAGCTTTCTAACCACACTTGGCAGCTGGCTGAAGTTCTGTTTGGAGAGTCCAGTGAATTTAGATGGCGATTATATCCGACTGGGTAATCAATACTAAACTGCATAAAAATAGGTCAGAGGGGAGATGAGAGGAAGAATCGGGCTGTGATTGGACATAACTGGCTCCTCCCACTTCTCTATATCACCTTCTTCAGCCTGCTCCTTTGTATGTTTCCCTTAGAAGAACAGCAAAGAAAAGTACTGGCAGTTTTCAGATACTGGTGCTCATTTGGTAAAGTCTGGCTGGGTCGGGAGCCTGAGTCTGAACTGCAGTCTGTTCTTGTACTTAGACCCAGGAACATTTGGATGTATTGGTGAGAGCAGAGTTGGGATTGAAGAATATGAGAGAAACAGAAACTAACACTCGTGTTTAGAATGACTTTAGACTGAATTTACTTTCTTCGCTATATTGTGTGTGTCATACAAAGGCTCTTTCACTCATGAAAATTACTGTTTGTTTCTTTTCTTGGTATTTCAAAACATCAATTGTAGGTTTTAAGTTTGAGTTGGCAAATTTGCTAGGGAGAAGGGAGGGGGTTATGGGCAAGTTTTCTACACGTGTGATTCAGCCAAACTCGAGAAGGAATATACGGAATTTTAGATTAGCTAGTTCGGTCTTCTAACCAAAGAAGCCTCAAGCATAGATGTTTCAAGCTTTACTTAGACGTGGAGTAACTTACTGAGGAGTGTCGTGATGGCTGTCTTGTGAGTTTGTCTGGAACACACTGATTGAGAACTACAGTTTTCTCAGCCTCACAGTCGATAATTAAGCAGAGGTATCACATCCGAGCCTCCTCCAGCACAAGCTACTTACTCCTTTGTTGTTGTCCTGTGTGGGGGTTAGCACTTCTACCTCACACCAGTGTGACCACCCTGAATTAGGGGAGGGGTTTGACCCCTTCTTTCCTTCCTTCCTGGTTCTGTTCACTGTTCTACTCTCCAGTCAACAAAGGGAGATGACATGCCTTGCCCAGCTCTGTAGGCAAATCAGGAGCCCCATGAAGACCTCACGCCCTTTACCAGGGATTGCTTTAAGTATGGACAGGTGATGGAATTCTGGCAGGAGGCTCCACAGCAGTGGTTCTCGACCTTCCTAATGCCGCAACCCTTTAATACAGGTGGCCCCCAACCATAAGATTATTTCATTGCTACTTCATAACTGTAATTTTGCTCCTGTTATGAATCATAAATATCTGATATTCTGGATATCTAATATTCAACCCCCAAAGGGGTTGCAACCATAGGTTGAGAACTGCTGCTCTACAGTGAAGGTAGGTAGAGGACATTTTCAAGGCTTTTCTTTGATTACAAAGATAAGTGAGGAAGTGTCCCTTCTGTCCCCTCCTGTTCTTTGTTTTATCCCTCAGTGGGGTGGAGGGCATTCTGCTAGTAGCTGGCACCCAGACCAGCTGTTGCTAGCTTAGAAACATTATGAGAGGCACAACTGGAATTCAGAGATGCAATGTAGAAGGATTGAAAATCCTGGGGTCCCAGAGGTCAAGTTGAACTGCTGAATCAACCAAGTAGCTTCTATTACATCACTTCCTGATTTGACATGACAAATCCTTTCCAGGATCAAGTTCTTTTACTTGCTCTTTTTTACAGGAGGCTCAAAACTCTGTGGTACATACTTTTATGTATTTTGGTTTACCTGAGTCTTCTGTTAATCAGTGGTAGACACCCAAAGCATTGCTCCTGATGTCTTGCTGATAAAAGTAACATTTCAGTCTTGTTGGATCTTTTACGTTTCAAAGATTGAAAATAAATGCATTGAAAACTGTGTTCTCTGTTTATTCATTACTGAGGATGGTGTACTTAAACATAGGTATGAAGCAGGTGGAGAAACTGCCACAGATTGTAGCATTTTGTTGGCTGCACTGGTTGGCTGCACTTAGTCTGAGGTGCTGAACTCAGGAGAAGGGTTCTTTCCCCTGGGTCACCGCCCTTCATACCCTCCCAGATGTACACTTTACAAACATGAGAAATACCCATTTCATGCTCTCTGTTTGTACCCTGGTGGGGAGTCATTTGCTGCAATAAAACAGTGTCTTATTTAGGGTTACTATTACTGTGATAAAACTCTATGGCCAAAAGCAACTTGGGGAAGAAAGGGTTTATTTCACTCACAGTTCCATATAACAGTTCAACATCAAAAGCAGTGGGGGCAGGAACTCAAGCAGGGCAGGAACCTGGAGGCAGGAGCTGGTGCAGAGGCCATGGCGGGGTGCTGCTTTCTGGCTTGTTCCTCGTGGTTTTCTAAGCCTGCTTTTTTATGGAATCCAAGGCCACCAGCCTAGGGATGGCACCACTCACAATGGCCTGAGCTGTCCCACATCAATCATGAAGTAAGAAAATGCCCTACAGGCTTGCCTACAGCCTGATCTTATGGAGACATTTTCTCAGTCGAGCTTCCTTGTCTCAGATGATGCTAGCCTGTGTCAAGTTGACATAAAACTATCCAGTACAGGCAGTATTTGTTTTGAGTGCTTTATAGAGATATATACCATAGATACTCTCCAATTCATCTCCTTGAAATCACGTAGCTTTTAGTATCTTCCCTAAGTGTTCAGCCACTGCCCAAATCAACTTTGGAACGGTTTCATCATTTCAGAAACCCTGTGCCTAGCAACAGCACTTTCCCTTTCCTGTATCTTGTCCTCTTTCTTCTGTTGTAGGGAACCATCCAGCTGTTGCTGGTCTCTTGATTTAAGTCTAGACATTTTGTAGAAATAGAATCACAAAATGCGTGGCTGTTTGTGATGAGCTGCTTTCACTTAACCTGTTCTCAGAGTTGTTCTGTGTTGCATATGCGTCAGGTCTCCATTTCTTTTTATTCTAGAGTATGACTGTACCAAGTCCTATCTATCTATCCCTTCTTCATTGGAGAGGGATTGAGATTGTTTGCCCTGTTGCTTGCTCAGTGTCCCTCAGCTTCCTCCAGTCTCAGTAACTTGTGGAGTCAGACTAAGCTCTCCTTTTATTGGCTCTAACATTCAGGAATGTAAGACTGTTAACTGACCCCTTAGTTCTTTAAAATGTATTTGTGCAGCACACACATGCACACACACACACACACACACACACACATGAGAAAAGAAACCCAGCAATATGTCAGTGCAGATAAATCTTTAGATTTCAGAAGTTTGAGAAATACACATGTGAATACATTGCCTTTTAAACAGATGGTAATTATAAATCCAGTTTCAGATTTAAGTTGGAAAAAGTCCTTGAGGTGTTTGATGATTATCTTTAGAAATCATGAAGACCACTATAACAGCTGCCAACTTAGGGTTTATGATTTTGGAAATCAAGAGAGGAATACAGTTTTATAATACTTAATTTACTGTGACCTTTATACCTCCTTAGTTCACCATTGAGACTTGCATGAAGGTAGCTGCAAATAGTTTAAATTTCTTTAGAAATCAGAGAGGGAACTGAAGTGTGTATGTGTGTGTGTGTGTGTGT
>LZPO01108183.1:41019-52765 GCA_001675575.1 Neotoma lepida | reverse complement strand
CATTTAAGAAGGAAGCATTTTTTGATGAGACATAGAGAATATAAAATGGCAGTGTATGCTTTCTAAGCATGACAGCATTTCCCCTGAAGAGTATGCTAAGAGTGCTTCCTTGAGGGACGTATACAGAACCACGTGAAGCAGGACCTGAGGCTGTGGCAGTGAGGGTCATTTGTGTGCAAGGGGAAGCAATGGAAATGTAAGCAAAGGAGTGACATTAGTTCCTTTGAGGTTGCCACTTCCATCTGCTCACCAAAATGTGTCTCAGCTCCCTGGGCATACAGCCAGGTTATGTTTTCTGACCCTCTTCACAGTTGGCTGTGATCCATGTGACTCTATCCTGCCTGTGGAAGTAGAGAAATGGTGAGCAGTGNGATTAGGATAGGCTCCTGATGGTCTCTGATGTGGGGTTCCTCAGTTTTCCATTGCTGACTGGGCAGACTTACAAAGTGTCAGAGTCACTGTCAATCTAGCCCCCAGTGTGACTCTGTGGTGTACACAGCCCTTCTAGAAGGCATGAACTGCCATAAGGAAAACCTGGTCTTTTGTGCCTTTCCATGGTTAGGCCATTCAGCNTTTGTCCAAATGAACATGATTATTTTAGAAAGTACTTTTGCCTGCTGTGCTATGTGAAATTGAGATGCTGTAAATAATAGTAGTGGCTAAGATGAAGATTTATTGTGAATGAGGTGTGCTGGGGTTATTTCCATAGAAATAGATATTGGATAATTTGAATTAAAAAATCCTTAGTCTCTGATATTACCTGGTGAAACAATCTNGCAGCAAACACCATGATCTTCTATCTCTTCTCCATGATCTTCTGCCTGCCAGCCCTGCCTATTTCTCTCTTCTGCCTAGCTATTGGCTATTCAGCTCTTTATTAGACCAATCGGGTGTTTTAGACAGGCAAAGTAACACAGCTTTACAGAGTTAAGCAAATGCAACATAAAAGAATGGGTCATTAAAACAAATGTTCCAAAGCATAAACAAATGTAACACATCTTAAACCAATATTCCACAACAGGAGATGGGTTGTAAAATGTCTTNAAGGCATGTACAGCCAAGGCTGTCTTGACCTCATAGCAGCTATGGCTACTTGCCGTGGGCCTGCACAAGACTGAGCCTGTCTACCTTCAGTCATCCCTCATCCCTACTTTTCTTTTCTGAATTATTGGTTACTGATGGGTTCTGNAGGAAGCACAGTCATTGTTTTCACTTGTGTACTCACTAAGGAGCCCACCAGTCTTCAATGGATACATAGATGATCTTGGTTAATCTCACTGGGCCTTGAAAGAAAGAAAAGAAAAAGAAAAAGAGACACAAGAATGTGGGACTTTTGGGGGTGCAATACAGGTAGGAGGGAGACTAGAGAAGGTGAGATTTTATTGTTGTTTTGAAACAGGGCTTCTCTATGTAGCCCTCACTGTCTTAGAACTCACTATGTAGACCAGGCTGGCCCAAAACTCACAGAGGGTCTATCTGTCTATGCCTCCCCTATGCTGGAATTAAAGGCATACACCACATGCCTAGCTAGGTGAGGAGTTTTGTAATCAGAATGTACTTTATCCATGTCTGAAATTGTCAAAAATACAAATAAAAGGTATAAAAAAACTACAAAACTTGGTGACTTAATGAATTGGAGGCAAATCAAAGACTAAGAAAAAGATGAACAATGGAACTTCAAATCACAAACTTACTTGTGTNTNTGTGTGTGTATGTGTGTGTGTGTTACAGTACAATAGATTAATTTCGTGTGAATTGAACCAGTTAACAATTCTTTCTGTTAACTGTAGATGGTGTTAATGACAAAATTGGACATTTTAGCTATGAATGTTCATTCTCCAGATTAGCAAATATTAGAAGTATGGGATTTCTACCAAAGCCAGTTAAGAATAAAGATGGGATGTAGTNTGGAACCCACATCTCTCATACTTTAGTGTCCATGTGGGAGATGAAAATGAGTTGCCCAAGTAATATAGTATACTTCATAACAGATCCATAATAATTATTATGGGAAATCAGGGATTTTNTTTTGAATTCCTATGTCTCATAAGATTCTTTTGCTGAGAAGACACCATGTGGAATATACTCTTTTATACCCTGATGAAATGGGTGTGTCATGTGATTTTATTCTTATGCTGCATAAACTTTGTATTTTCTACCTCATATGGATTTTTCATTCCTGCTGTATGATATTTTAAAAAGTTTTAGAGAGTGTGTGTGCTCACGCATGCACGTGTGTGTGTGTGTGTGTGTGTGTGTGTGTGTGTGTATGTGTGTGTATGTGTGTACATGCCCTAAAGATCAGAAAAGGGCATTTGACTCCCTGGAACTGGAATGACAAGGGGTTGTGAACTACCATGTAGGGGCTGAGACCAAATCTGGGCACTCTGCAGAGGGTCAGTAAATGCTCTTAATTGCTGAGCCATTTCTCCAGCCCTCATATGAATTTCTTATGTTATATATGGATTACTGATATACAAGAATGACTAGTATGACTTAACTGCTTTAAATTTATAATCAGATGAAGAAAGAAAAAATAGTTTTCATGATTTACATTCTTGCCATTTAAAAAGATGTATTTGTGAGTTGAAAATGATACTTCTTTTTAAAATGAANACACTTATGCTTTCTTTAGGCTGGGATGATAAAAAGTGATACTGAAGAGTATTTCATTGAGCCCTTGGAAAGAGGTAAGCAGATGGAGGAAGCAAAAGGAAGAATTCACGTTGTCTACAAGAGATCAGCCCTGGAGCAGGCTCCCAGAGATGTGTCTGAAGACTCCTACTACAGGGGTAGGCATCTTAACAAGGCTTAATAATTAACCACAGGTGTAAGGGATGGTGAAAACTACCCTTACATCAGTCAAGAGAACTTGATTGGCATGTGCTCTTGTGAAATGTGGGAGCTGACCAGAAATTTGTATTATAATCATCAAGTTTAGCTTTTCTTTTCACATGTTGAGGTGTTCTATGCCAGTGAGTGATTACATGGCAGTACACTTTGCATGATTTATTTTAAAAGTTGTNCACTGAAACTATGGTCTTTTAGCATATCTTAAAGTTTGCAATTATTTATTTTTTTCTAGAAATATTTAAATTATACACTATTTGTGTCATTGTAAAAGTTCATAGTGAGATGTATTAATACAACAAAGTTATGTTTTAAGACCAAACTGATAGCTGCTTAACTTTGAAGTCTGTTTGGCACAACATAAATAAATTAATAAAAACCAAACAAATAAATAATCTTTTCTTGTTTGGTGAGGAAATAAGTTCAAGTCTTCTGTAGAATTTTATTTTTAAATAGATTGGAAATGTAAATGTTATGGCCCCTCAAGTTTTTCTGATTTTGTTGGTGTAATGAAACCTGAGCAGAACTACAGAAGACTTTATCTCACATCTGTAAAAGAGAACAGACCCTCCGAACTGTTCCCCACCACTCCCTTCCAAGCTATACCCCACCACTCCCTTCCAAGCTGAACCCCATCACCCCCTTCCAAGCTGAACCCCATCACCCCCTTCCAAGCTGAACCTGATCACTCCCTTCCAAGCTGTTCCTCAACACTCCCTTCAAGTTCCTTACAGATTTCTGTAAATGTTAGTGCCTGTGCCTTTAATTAGTATAATATTTACAGGAGGGAAATCTTACTTTTTTTTTTGAAATAAGAAAATTTCAAGAGCTATTGTATTTAGTAGAATAGAAATGGGTTGGGGTGTGGCTCCGACATGGGACACTTGCCTAAACATTCACGAGGCCCTGAGTTTGTTTCTCAGCAAAACACACACACACACTCACACTCACACTCACTCACACACATACACACACACACACAGAGACAGACAGAGAGAGAGAGAGANAGAGAGAGAGAGAGAGAGAGAGAGAGAGAGAGAGAGAGAGAGAGAAACAGGAGCAATATATTAATGACAATGGATAGATTATTTCTGGCAGTTATTGAAAATATTAGTTCTAGCAGCACCAGCACCCTTGGTTTATGATAAAGGTGGTTTATATCAATGCACACATTGGAGACTGACTTCCTTAATCATGATAAGAAGCTTGCCTTATAGTGAAAATAGACCATGGGCTAAAGTGACCCACTTAGGAGAGGGTTGCAGTGGCCACAGGAGGAGATAAAGCAGTTTGTTTCCTCACTCTCAGTTAACTCAGTACTTGTACCAGGATGTCCCACGGTAAACCTTAACATGAAATGAATGGGTTTTATTTTCATATTTATGGTGCTCTGATTTAGCTACTGGTGATATTAGCTGAACTCTTCTTAAGTGTACCTAACTATTTATGTCAGAAATTTAACTTTCTTCCCTAGGGCAAGAAGAGTTCAGACTCATAAATTTAAACACCAGACTATAGCTTTCAATTCTCTTCTTGTCAAAGGACTAGAGGGGTCAATATTTTAAGAGTTGAAATGTAGTCCAAGTATAAATTAGGAATGTATTTTTATAACATATTTCATCATATAAAACTATACTGATTTAAAGGAGGCATATTGATTTATAAATGAACACTAAAGTGCCATATAAAGTAGTACTTTTCTGGATCAAGCTGAGATTCCATCTTAAGGGATGNATCATTATTTAATGAGTTACAGTAAGAGAAGTCAAATGAGTAAGCTAGGATGTGGCTAGGAAGAAACAGATTTGAGGACCCTGTCTTCATAATTTTTCTGATGCTGAGTTATCAGGGGGGANTATCAGTCTACAAGCGGTTACTTGTGACCCTGCAAAGCTTATCCATGGGGCCTATAGAAACAGTTCTTCATATTTTCTACTTGTCCCAGTGACTGCCTGGCTGTTTTTTGAAGCCTTTTGTAGTTCAGCTGCTCAGATGTGCCATATGTCTGGCTTAGAGTTTGTTGTAACTATTCTAGACTAAAACAGATCAGAGCCCTGAACAGGAGTGATAGGTAACAAGAGACCGAGTAATGAGACAGAGCCCTGGCACCAAAGGAAAACAGAGATGGAAGTAAGATGGATAGCGTTTTGTGATAGCGTGGATTTGGGGCAAGAGAGGGAAGAGAGGCAAGTATCTAAGATATCTCAGAGTTCTAATTTGAGACCAGAGAAATCTCTTTCCAGAATTGGAGCACAGAAAGAGGCTCAGTGAGGGTGACACTTGGGGATGATAGGAATATAACTTTGGGGATCCATTGGAAACGGTGAGGACATTTTACAATTGCCTTTGCAGGTGACTGTTGCTGGAGAAGCCAGCAGCTGTGTGTTCATGTGTGCTGTTCTTTTCCTAAGCACCTCACTCTCACTCCCTTATTGCCCATGTTTAAATCTGTATTGGAACAGTTTCTGTTAAGCTCCAACTTTGCTCCAAACATACAATATATATTCTCATAATTGCTTGATGGGGCAATGTAGGAAGGATGAATAGAGATGACCAACAGAGGCTCATCATACTTAGGGCTGTCTCTGCTTGCCTTCTCCTCTCATGCCTTGCTTTATCACTGAGCATCTGAAGGACACATTGTTTAGAATTAGAAACCCTTAAAAGATATTGTCTATCTACAACTTTAGATGAGGGGAGCATTGTGTCCTCAAAACAAAAACAAAATTAAAACTAGAATTGGAATGAAATAAAAATGCTACTATTTCTCTCAAAGCCCCAAGGTTTTCTGTTTGAGAAGATGCAAACATGTATTTCCATTTCCTGTTTCCAAGTACATTTGTCTGGGTCATCAGAAAAAGTCATAGCTTTGAACCTGTTGGTATATGGTGCAACTCACCAACATGACCCTCAGTTAACTCAGTCATCCTTTCGTCTTGACTCTTAATTTGGGGAAGTTGTACTGTTTTTGAAATGCAGAAAAACTGGAAGACTTATTCAGAAATATCTTGAATTTGGTACACAAATCACAGCCATGGAGCTTGACTCTTTTTAAAATTTTCTTTTTATTTATTCTATGTGTCTTTTACATCATGTATCTTGGTCCCATTCATTTCCCTATTCCTGTGCATCCACCCTCCATCCCTGTACCCTCCCCCCAAATAAAACCAAGTGCCAAATTATAACCTTGGTTCTGGGGCCTGGGTAGCTGCAGGGTTGGTCCACCCACCAGTTGTCCCCTGACCTCACCACCAGAGTGAGCTCTCCACCATTGCCCTGGCTAATCCAACATTGCCCCTGCTAGGAGCTGGGCTTTAAATAAGTACTTACAAAAGAGACCTCCAGGTCTGTGGACCTGGCTCATGAAGGGCCAAATTCGGATTTCTACCACCCAAGTGAAAACCAGGCATGGTGGTATGTGTCTATTACCCTATGCTGGTGACATGGAGACAGGTGGATCTCAAGCACTTACCAGCTAGTCTGCCCAGCCAAAATGGCCAGCTCCAGGTTCAGGGAAAAACCCTGTGTCAAAAATTAAGGTGGAGAGTAATAGAGAAAGATACCCAAAGCTGAGCTCTGGCACCACATGCACAGGCAAGCACCGCCTCCCCCATCCCCTGACACAAGCACAATTTGAGACCCCCAAGACTTTAACATTGTCACTGTGAGTTAGGGTCAGTGCAGAGTTGGTGGTTTGGGTGAAGTATAAATCTTCCTGTCCCTGTCAGGGGGTATGCTAGCCTTCTAGTTAGCAGTAAACAAGAGCTTGGCACATTTGTGATAGAGATGCTTTTCCATGCCATCAGGACCTCTACGTCATCACGATAGGAGAGTTTGATTTGCTTCTCTCTGATCATGGCTATAGGAGTGGAGGATCATCCATTTTTTTTTTTACTTCTATAGCCTGTACAAAATGATTTTCTGTCTGACTCTGTTTATGACATTGCAATTGAAAATGATATACGAATTCAAAATTAACCTCCACTATTCAGTCATTTGTCTAAACTCAGATTTAAAATACACACACACACACACACACACACACACACACACACACACACACACACACACACCCTGACCAGCCCTAAAGACTGCTCACACTGTCATCATCAGAGATTTGCTCCAGGCAGTCTATGGGGGCCGGGGGATGCTTGCATGGCATCATTCAGCTTTTCATATTTTGTATTGAGTTTCTAGGCCCTTAGGCTTTTCTCCNNACATTACAAGCTATTCATTCACCAGTAGCTCTATGTTAAAGTAATTTTTGTAATTACTTCCTACCAGTGGGAAGCAAGGACTCGTAAGCCTTTATCTCCTAGCTTCCTTTCAGAGTTTTTCATTTTTCTANAGGAACCCAAGTTCTTGTGTTGCTGGTGTGGTTGTCATGGTGCCCTGAAGGAGTGTCTTTGTCGCAGGTGGGAAACAAGGAGTAGTCCGAAATGANTTAGGAGTTGCTCCTGGTTACTGGGGAGGGAAACTACAGAACAAGCAGGAGTAATGGGAAGANTTAGTCTTGGTGATGCTAGGGACTGGGTAGATGCCGAGTCTTCTTTGAATTTAGACATGTGAATAGGTGCCCTAACCCTCTGCTTTGGGAGATTCTCATGACCTGTGCATGGATCAAAGAGAATCCTCCATGGACTTTGTAAAAGGAAAATGTGAAATGGTAGAAATTAATTTTAGCAGATAATTTTATTAGTAAATTATGCATTGAAGGTGTTACTATAATATGAAGATAGGCCATTGANCAAACATTCCTTTAGGTAGTGTTAGATTATAAATTTTCACAGCTAGTGATTTATAATCTAATCTGAGCTCATTTGTTGAGCTACTTCTATTGAACTCATATGGAAATACTAATTATATATGTGGGATTTCTTTAGTATATTTTAGTCTGTGTTTATAATAATTATAGAGAAAATGAATTCAATATGGAGATTATCTTATTCCATGAAGTAATCAGAAAGCAGAACCAATAGGGAAGGGATTTTAACATGCAAAACATAAACGATAATAATTGGTTTAAAATATTTGACTGCTCATCTGTGTGTATTAACAATATACAGCATCTATAAACTTGGATAGGAACTTACTCTGATGTCTCCTGTTCAGGAACTAAACTATGTAGTCCTTGAAATGTTTTCCAAGTTTGGTCCCCACTTTCAGAACTTCTTGTGTGTATCATGCTTTTATGTCTTTGTGCTAATCCCCTTATAANTGGCTGTTAAAAACTANTTATTTATTTTGAAAATTATTGTTTTCTTGGTGTCTCATACTGTTTGATATCTGTACTTATATATAATGCCATCAGACAGGCTTCTAGTAACAAGAAATTGGAATATTAGANTTAACATTAATCTCTTAAACACTTAAGCCCTTAATTCCAATTTTGGATGACATGTAGGCAAAGCAAGCACNGGGTTTTGATGGTGGTGTCTGTTGTCTTTCCTGACCGTATGAGCTTAGCTGCAACTTCTCATCTAGTGGGCAGTCTTCATGGAAGTCACTGTCAGTATTATCAGGTTGCCTTCTGTATTATTGTCTAAGAGGTGTAGGGTTCAGTTAAGCAGGCTGGGAAAAAATGTTAACATCCCTTTCTCTTTTGTAACTGCCTAGCATTTGAAAAAGCATTGAGTGTGGTTCAGGTAGTGTTGTCATGATCTTTGCTCCTTGGACCACTTTCNATCCCTTTAAAAAAAGCATCTTTCCTTAAATTCATGAAGAAACATTCCAAAAGGCTGTGTCAGTTCAGACATAGACCAATAGACATGTCTGGCATATATGAGGATTATTTTTATACATTTGCAATATGAGTCATGGATATTACACAGAATATAACAGTGACCATTTGGATTCTGATTTTTTCATTAAAATTTCCATCTTTCATGAATTTTAAAAATCTTTCTTATTTATTGTTCAGCTCATCTTGGTGTGCACATTTCTCTGAACTCCATTTCTTCCTGTTATAATCTTGTGACAGTTNTGATAAAAAAAAACAGCTCAGGTAACTAAAATTAACTTCATGTTTTGCATCCAGGGAATTAAGTAAATAGGAAGTGAAGAAGTTAGGCAGTAACAATTATAAAATGGACATTCTTTTTCATAAATAGAATTATTACAATGGACATAATGTAACCAAGGGCTTCAAATTCCTACTGCTTTGACTCCTGCCATGACACCTCTAAACTGTGAGCTGAAATAAACCCTTTCTCCCCTCAGTTGCTTTTGTCAGGAGATTTTTATCACCCTGTCAGGAGAAGAAACTAAGACAGTCCCACATCCCTATATTTGCTTTTGCTGTCTCTCCCTCTTGGGACCCATGTAAGAAATCATTGCAAGACCATGAAGCCTTTCCCCTATACGCCCTTCTGTCAGTTTATAGGTTCATGTCTGATCTTAAAGTCTTTGGTCCTTTCTGTCAACCATTTAGGTCCTCTGTGGCTTATAGAAATTTTAGGATTGCTTTTATTATTCCTATTTAAAAATACCACTTGGGCTTTGATCAGGATTGTATGGGCTTTTGTAGATTATTTTCTGAGTGTGGATATTCTCACAATATTTACTCTCTGAGTGAGTGAACAGAGATGGCTTTCCATTTGTTTCTTTGGTGCAACAGCCTTATATGTAATGGTTTCCTTTCTTTCCCCCTTTTCCGTTTTCACTCAAGGTTTCTCAGCTAGCACTTTGGGATGACCAGTAAGCAGGCTATCTTTGCACAAGGACAGGGNGAAATGATATTATATTTTCCAAGCTGTTCTCATTGCACAAGCAATGCATGTCTCTGCTCAGCACAGTAGATCCATGTTTGCACAGTTGTAGAAAATATGTTTGTCTGTCAAAGGGTTGTTGGGAGGGAACGTGGGGAGTGGACTGATTGGGTTAAATGTTCATCTCCAAAGCTTAAGCACCTTTTAGCCTATTTTACTTACAGGGATCACAGATCATACCTGATATCCTCAGTCATTAAGAAGATCTTAGACTGTTCAGTTTCCCAATGTCTGTATGTGGGTGTTCATAATTTAATCCTGCATAACTATTATTTTNTTTTCTAANTAACATATGGGAACACAGTTTTATTCCAAGTTCCATAGAATTTTCCCACTTGAGAATTTCATGCAATGTGTTTTGATCATATTTACCCTCCCCCAACTTCCCCAGACCCACATTTGTGGTTGAGCGTGCCACTGATATTTATTATCTATAGTTTGATCAGTTGTGAGTTTCTGCATTAATGAACATTCACTGCACAAAGAAAGTTCTTTGATGANGTCCGAGAGCTTTACTGACAAGTTTAGAGGGCTGTTTGATACTAGGTCTATTTAACAGAATGATAGTAAGAGCCACGGGATTTCACAAGTAAGAGTTACTGAATTCATTTTCCTTAGGACTCTAGAAGTGTGATGTTTTTATCAATGATAGACAAATGACCAAGTGATTTTATGCAAATCACAGACATATAGTAATACTGTCACTATGAGGTCATACACTTCAGAAGATTTTCTTTCTGTCTAGATGTAGAATACCAAGTATTTAAAGTGAGAGAAGTGCCATCTCNAGGTTTCTTTTAGTATAAAGGAGGGTCATCNATTTTAGTATTCTTAATTGTTTGCAAAACAGAGGAGAAATTAAGACCACTCATGGTGGCAGTTCTATCCCATAGGTACCCAGATCTAGTGACTAAAACTCATAGGACATTTGCAATGTGAGCTAGAGCAGAAAAATTAATACACTAATGGGAACCGGATACCACAGTGNTCAGTGTTTAGTCCCTAGGGACTACCCTCATATTTCTAATCATAAGTCTCTAAAATATGACCTAGATATAGGGTTATTTAAGAAACTTGCTTAATATAAGACCATATTTTGTNAAAACAGTATCACATACATTTTCTGATTAGTCCCTTTTCATACCACCCTTTGGACATTACTAGACATTTTTGTGAAGGCTGTTTCATGGAGTCAGTTTGACTGTGTTGAATATCTTGGCATATGATTATCTGGGGATATTCTGTTAAAACAGACTGAGGCATTTGAATCTTCTCTCTTGAGTTAGATTTAAATTTGTATTTTAATCTAATTATTCTCAGTACTAACAATAATAAATATANTCATTGATGTTTTTGTTCTGCTACTGGACTGTCTATCATGCATCCCTTTTATGAATTTTATTACTTTCTACCTCACAGAGAAAGTAAGAGAGACAGTGTCAGCTGATTCCTATCAGTTTTTGAGATGGATTTAGTAGCCAAAGTTTATGTCTTCAAAGTACATGAAGACATAATATTCAGAAATTTTAAACCACTAAGATATTATGAGGCATGATAATTATTTTTTGTTAATGAGATTCTAAACCATGTGATCTATCATCCAACAATATACTGCAGTAAAAACTGATTAAAAACATAGCCAATTAAAACTAAGCCATTGTGCAATGAACACGTCAGTGAACACTCTAGAAAATAGACAATGCAACTTTCGAGATAGCAGAGTATTTTGATCAAGATACAAGCTGTAGTGTTTGAGGAACTAGACAATGAATGTTGAAGGATGCCAGAGTTAGGATTAAGATGTAATGTTGGGGAGATAAGAAAAGAACCTATTTCTGAGGACNGAAGACCGAAAGAAGTGTGGGCAGCAATGGTGATAATATGGTTATAAAAGTATTGCTCTTAACTGTTTTTAACCTAAAATTAAAAAGTACCTGGAGATATATATATAACTCAATTCAGGTAGGTAGATGTAAGTCTAATCTGTGACTGATGGGTAAACATGTTTTGGCTGTAGTATATTTTACCCAGAGGACGTGTACTAAATAGCTTCAGGACCTTGTTAAAGTTACTTAACCTACCAAAGTCTCAGTTTCCTCATTTGTAAGGCAGGAAAAAATAATAGTGTA
>LZPO01108181.1:97955-113493 GCA_001675575.1 Neotoma lepida | reverse complement strand
AAAGACAAGGAAGTACAGATAAAAAAAATTCATCGGAACCTCACAAGTAGCACATTCCTGTATCCTTAAAGGGGAATGTATTGCACAGACCATTGCCTTCTGTCCTTAGTGTATCTCAGGTCAGAGTTACTCTTAGACACAATGCCTTCTTCAGACTAGGTTGTTGGCAGGATCTTCCGTATCTCCACATTTCTGGAATCATAGCACCCACCAACTAGGTCTCAGAAATACCCAGGCATTTCATGCTCTTAGTTGCCCATGAAGGCATTCGCTGGGCTTTTCCACCCATTACCATGGAGGAACCATTGGGTACTTGACTCAAACTATGGTACATATGCAACTAGTCCTAGAAATGAACCAAGATGGCATGTCCATAACCTTTTCTCCTTTCAAAACAATAAAACTACAAATATTTGCTATTACTGGTATTCTTGGTAGCATTCTGAATTTGTTTAGAAACATAAATGCATGCATTTACTAACTTATTACTTAGCCATTCAGAGCCACTCTTACATAAGGTACTACCATAGGATCTAGGGATCTAGTGGATCAAAGTCCTTGCATTGTCTGAAATGCTGGGGAATGGCAGCAGTATTAGCATATGAGAACAGAAGTTCAATTACTAAGACTATCTTGAACAGCTCTTGTAAAAGGGTAAAGGGGATATGAAGATAGGGATGTCAGGCTGAGGCATGAAAGGAGGATTCACTGAAGAAACTGTATTTATTAAGTAAGCTGAGGCCAGGACAAGCCATACAATACAATGACATTAACTATAACATGCCTGTTAGCCCTCCATAAGTGATAAACCCACACATCTCTAAGATATGTATTCCTCATTAAAAATGAATGGAATAATGCTTAATATTAAAGAATACAAGATCAGATCAGTTTGAGTTGCTATAAGTACTTAAGTGCACAATATTTCAAATACTACCATCTAATTATACATATCTATATGTTTTAAAGGGGCATTCCTAGACTCAATGTTATTATGCATTTTTATAAACACATGAAAACACTGTATTTGCATACAACTTTATCATATGAATAAAAATACCTCATGCCATGGACTGTTAAACTTAACATTAATCTACAGAAAATATGAACATTTAAGAATTACTTCTCTTACAACTTTCAACTTCAGTAAAAATTTCAGGTGACTGAAAGCAGGTCATCCATTTGCTCTCAAATATGCTCACAATATGATAATCAAGTTGACCATTTCCTGAAAACCTGTACTGTTTATATTTGCCATTTTTTAATTAACACAGATTGTCATATAACACTAAAAATGAGTTATTATTCTTGATCCTAAAATAAAAGTGGCAAAGTTAGCAAGAAAATAAGACTTCGTCATAGAGGTAAAAATCAAAAATAAAATGGGGAAGATGTTAAATATGAAAACCACACCAAAGAACCTTTTGTAATAAGTGTTCTGAAAGACACATCCAAACATACACTACATAGAGAAGGAAAGCACAAAACCATGTCAGTCACAAAATACAAAGGGCGCTTAGTCGTTTATTTTTTTTTGAATGCTCCAGTACCTAGACACACTATAAGCCAATGCAAACTTCAGGGGAGAAAGGAAGGATGGTAAAGATTGTTTAACACAGGGGCAGTTGCCACCCACCTTCAATCTCTTTTTTGTCTTCCTAATTAGCATACAATACCTTAACTTGCCAACAGGGAAAGGACTGTGTTGATAATTCTGTGCAAGGTCTTTATGTCCATGTACTGAATCACTGGTCATTTATTTGGCCTTGCAGTAAAGGGAGTGTTATGATACAAGCAGTGGTGACTCACTTGCTTTCCTGATGTCTCTTCCTTTCAGGAGCCCTCTCTGAAATCAACTGCAGCATCAAGGTAACTCCGAAGGCGGAGTAAATTGATTCTGAGTCTTTCTGCTTCCTATGTAAACATTTATCTAAGGAAAAGAGGTCATCAAGTTCAAACTGTCTAAAGAGCCATCTCCTCATGGCCCCCAGGTCACAGCTCTGTGTTCTCCGATAGGCAAAACTGCCAAGCTACATGTTATTAGCTGTAAGCTACATAGGTCATTGTTCCGGGCTATATAAACACACACACACACATACACACACATGCACGCACTCACGCACAAGTTTACATATATATCAGGGCTTCTTTTATAAACTCTTTAATTGAAATTAGAGGACACTAAATATTTTACAGATGTATAAAAATTTCTTCAGCTTTCAGCACTATTAGCCAAATATGTATGTATCAATATGGATACAAACTCTTAAGGGGAAAANAGAATGCACCTTATTATAATATACTTTATGCCAATGTTTTCAGAAATACACAGGGGCAAACAGTCAGGAGGTACCTGAATCTGTTTATGTGGTAGAATAAAAACAGAAACAATCACAGGAAACTCAGGCAACCCTTCTCTGCCCCCAAACAAGGGGTAATTAAGCCCTATGAAAAGATTCAAGTTCAAAGTTAACCCAGTCAACCGCTGAAATCAAACTGCACATCAAGGATAATTTTAAAAACATAGTCAACAAGTCTAAATGAAAACATTATTTGCAGGCAGATACTGCAAACCCTTTTTATTACATAATCATTTGAAACAACTGTCCATAGACACTTGTCTGACTACTCATTGTGCCACCTTGCTTTGTGATGATACATTTAAAGTTACAGTACTACAGTATAAATGGGTTCTCAATAAAGCCTATACTGTAGTATCTGTGAAAGAACATTGTGTGGGCATTCAATTCTTGTCCTTACACACACTTCGGTCTTTTAGAAGACTATTATACACAAAAATGGCAGTCATTTCTTAGCATTTGCATTTGTAGATACTTAATACAACTGAAAAAAAAGCTACAAGAAAAATTCAAATTATTTTACAAGGTTTGGATTTTTTTTTTCATTTTTAAAACAGGCAATGCCCCTTTATTTACAGTGACTAAGGTATTACTAGTCCTTTGTTTGTTTGTGTGTGTGTGTGTGTGTGTGTGTGTGTGTGTTAGGTGGACACACATAGACACGAGTATGCAAGCCCATGTGTGTGCCTAGTGGCCTGAAGTTGACACATTTTTTCTTGTTCTTTATTGGGAGAGGGGGTGTTCTTGCTGATCCTGGAGCTATCCCATTTAGTTAGTTAGCCCTGTGTTGTAGAGCTGCCTGCCACATGCTAAGACTAGAGGAGGCCTCTATACTTGCCAGGCTTTCCNTGGACCCTCACCCTGCTCCATCTACTGACTCCATCCTACCAGCCCCCATTCTGAAAGTTAGATTATCTGTTTTTATTGTTTTTTAAGGCAGTCTCACACTGTAGCCCAGGCTGGCCCCTAGGTCACAGTGCTCTTTTCTTAGGTATGAAGTGGTGGCATCAGGCATGTGTGCCCACAGCTGGCTTTGGTAATCTTTCTGAACTGCAGCCGTTACCCACATTGTGTTTATCATCGGAAAAGGGGAAAAGGAGCAGGGCTGGGCCTGTATTGTGAGGGGAGAGATTCTAANGTCTTTTTTCTATATGATTGAGAAAAGTTCTCCATAGTGATCTTGTAGTAACACTGCCAGTATTCAAAATCTTAGCTCTTAGGTGACTCTGGCCTTTAATGCTAGCACTCAGGAGGCAGAGGCAGGCAGATCTCTGTGAGTTTAAGGCCAGCCTGGTCTACATAATGAGTGCCAGACCAGCCAGGAATATACAGTGGGACCCTGTCTCAAAAAACAAAACAAAACAAAACAAAAATCCCAGCTCACTTCCCTGCAATACCCAGCGACCTCTAGGTCCTCTACGGCACATTTCTAGCCAACCAGGAGTGGGGTCTGCTGCCAGGACAATTCCAGCTTTGGATTACATATAGCCTCAGTGCAGAGGCTAAGGCAGTTTTGAGGATAGTGAGAGAAGAGCCCAGCCTGCCTTATTCAGACTGTTAGCAGAACAGGCTAGTGCTGGAGAGGATCTGAAGAGAGTTAAGACTTGCTAGGGAAAACATAAATCACCAGAGAATATCTAAATGGTTATGAANAGTCTTTAGAAAATGATGACAATAAAGGCTCTACTGCTGAGGGCTCAGAGAACGAGGAAGCCACTATTGGAAAATTGAAGCTTAGCTGAGTTGTATGGTTATGTGCAAAGCAGAATTTGTACATGATAAGCTTAAGAGTTAGCTGAAATTTTCANGTAAACTTTAACCTGTTTTNTTCTTCCTGGTTGTAGTGAAGTTTGATAGTAAATAGAAACACCATGTGAAAAGGTGATATATAAAAAGAAACCAGGGCGTAGTGGAAGGAATTCTCAGTCTACCTAAATGACAAACACTCAAAAAAGGTATTTTAAAAATGGCAACACTGTCAGGAAGCCTGAAGTATAGAAAAGAGGGTGTAGGTATACAACCCTTAGATAACACGAGAGAGAAGAAAAGGTTTGAAGGGCTGGGAATGGCTCAGTAGCTAAAGTGCTTGCTCTGCTGGGTGGGTAGGACAGTTGCCCACAATTCCAGCACTCAGAAGGTGGAGACAGGGAATCCAGGGAGCAGGCTATCCAGACTAGCTGCACTGGTGAGCTCTGGGTTTATCTGAGACCTGCCTGAAGGAATAAGGTGGAAAGAGATTGAGGAAGACTCCCAACATCAACTTCAGGATGCTCCCAAACTCACATCCAGACACGCACACAACATGCACACCACATATGTAACAAAATGGTTCGCATATTCAGTCACACAAAAGGTTCTTGAAGAGATTATGTGTATGTCACAGTTCTGTATTCTCTGAAAAACTAAAAATTAGTGATGGGATTATTTCTGTTAGTAGAAAGATGCTTGGAAGAGCTTCCTGTTTAGTGGAGCCAATGACACACAGGAGATCCTGAAGTTTCTTGACAGATCGTTGCTATTGTAAAATGAAAGGCACACAGCACAACATGAGAAGAAGAAACAAGCTGTGTAGCTTCTGTGAGAGGAATGATGGAGACAGTCAAAACTCAAAGGACTAAGTTATGAAAGCCACACATTAAAGTTGGGCCTTAGACGCTGATAGGATGTCTGGTTGGATTTGCATGCTCCTCAGTAACTGTGGCTCCACTTTTCACCTTCCTGCCTTTCACATATCAATGTTTATGGCTCATTCTATAGCTGTCCTGACATTTACTTGGGAGCAAACAATTTTTAGTGTCATAGGCAGGGAGGAAATCTCCACTTAATTTAGCTAATCTTAATGAGATTTGGGACTTCTGAACCAATGAAATTCAGATAAGGTTTTGGACTTTGAGTCGATGCGATACATTGAGATTTGTGAGCACCTCTGGATGGACGGGGTGAGTTATTTGGTAGGTGAATCTCTGAGATATTGTGAGCAACCATATCAATCCCCCCANTCCCATGAAGGGGTAACTGAAATGGAAGAGAGCAACTCTGAAGAATGATTAAGGTTACTAAGTTAANATTTGGCAATGATCATGGGTTCCCCTGTGCATCCTCTCTCATCTTTTATGTCCTCAAAAGCAGAGAACATTGTAATGACAGAAGGCTCAGAGAGATGCCAGTGCTGGCTGTTAGATGAGGGAGAGCACCGTGAGNAAGGAACATAGGTGGCCTCTGGAGGTTCAACAGCCAGGGAATGTTTCTCTAGAGTCCCCATGCAGTCCCACCAACACCTTGATTGTAGCACAGAGAAACTCGTTTTCAATGTTTGACCTACATACTTTTAAGATAATAAATCTGTGCTACTTCAGTCACAAATTCTGTATTTTCTTATGTCAACAACAGAAAATTACACGGAAATGGTGACTGAGGATAGAATGGTATCTGAGGGGAAATATGCTTTTCTGTTGTTCCTGATACTGCCCGTGTCATTCAAGACATGCCTGGATAAGGGAAACAGAAACATCTTGCTGGTAATTTTTACTCCAGTCTCTCAGACAGAGTTCATACACTGAAGAATACACTCTGTGTTGCATACCTACAATAGTGTTCCTATGTGTAATAGATCCCCTATTAAAATGTTGAATGAACAAATGAAAGTGATCCAGGCAGTCCCTTGAAGGGACTATACTTTCTTGATTTTAAAGTGCTGTCTATCATGTCTTCTCAAGAGCGGATGACTTTTACATTTATTAAAATTTAGTTTATGATATCTGTAATTTTATAAAATACAAAGCCAAAATATATTCTGTGATACTAACATAGTTCAAACAATATGTAAAAAGAATATGCAAAATCTTAATTATTGTATGATCAAACAATTTCAAACTCAGAGCAGACATTCTGGTATATATTACAGAAAAGGGTTCTTTACTAGCTCCTGTTCATTGCTGCATTAAAAAATTTGAGCGCAAATTTTATCAAATGCATTTACCAAAAAGGGTTCTATTACACTAACACTGAGCACGTAGTAAGGTGGTTGACCTAGATGTTTACAGCTATCAATTTAAGCCAGCCCTGCAACTAAAAATTCAAACATCAAGATCTAGCCATAGTCTAAATTTATCTAGACAAATACTGGAAGATAGATCAACAGCAAAAACAAAATTTATCTGAATAATAAAAATAACTTGGTTGTTTTTATGCTGGAAGTATTTTACTAATATGCATATTACCTATTCCTACATGGGTTGGAGCATTATTATTTTAGCTGTTGGAGTATCACGGTATTAAGAATATCTGCTTCTTGTAGGGTCAGACTTTCATCTTTTAGCTCTTTACTTGGAAATGAAGTCACAAGAATAAAGTCAGTTGTTGCAAATTCAGGACGTGACTGTATTATAAAATCTCGGACATCCAGAACCCTGAAGGAATAAGTAAAAATAGTTTATTGTAGCAAGGGCACACTTGCATGCAAACTTTTAGCTAAAATCATCNTCACAATAAAAATTATATAATCCTAACTTTTGTTTGAAGTTGCTATAAATTTCTTTAATTTACATAATTTTGGTGGGAAAGTTCATCAGATTCTGAAAGAAAAATAATAATTTTGAAGTATACATTTGTAATAAAACGAAAACAATCTTTAAGTGAATTACATATAAAATAAGTATTAACAATATTGTTATATTAAAAGTACAAGTCTGGTTCTTTCAAAGTAAAAACTGTTGGCAGTCTAAGCCTCTAAGACCCTGGGCAGGATGAGTCTAACACTATGAATCGCACGTACGCACGCACGCACGCACGCACGCACGCACGCACGCACGGACATGCAACAGTTCAGCTTTCTATGGCCCCATGTTGGGAGGCAAAATGTTGTTGGTTTTTTTACTCTTTTGGGAGGGCCTGCCACCTAGCTCCCAAATAAATCACATATGGAGTCTTATTCTTAATTATAAGCCTTAGCTTGGCTTATTTCTTGCCAGCTTTTCTTAACCTAAATTAGCCCATCTACCTTTTGCCTCTGGGCTTTTACCTTTTCTTACTTCTGTATATCTTTCTTTCTTACTCCATTTTCGTTGTATAGCTGGGTGGCTGGCCCTTTGCATCCTCCTCTTCTCACTTCCTCTTCTTTTCCTCCCAGATTTCTCCTACTATTTATTCTCTCTGCCAGCCAGCCCTGCCTATCCCTACTCACTCATTATTGGCCGTTCAGTTCTTTATTAGACATCCAATAGATGTCTTAGACAGGCACAGTAACACAGCTTCACAGAGTTAAACAAAGGCAACATAAACAAATGCAATACATACATCTTTGCATCATTAAACAAATGTTCCACAGCATAAACAAATGTAACACATCTTAAAATAATATTCTACAACACACACACACACACACACACACGTGTGCATCCATACATATAAAAGCTAGGTGTGGTGGCACAAGCCTGTAATTCTACCTCTTGGAAGGATAAGTCAAGAATCATTGACTCTGATCTAGCCTAGGCTACATAGTCACACAGTAAAATCCTGTCATTAAAAACAGTAACAAAAAAAAGACTTTAAAAAAATTACTCTCACATNTACCTAGTACCTTAACTAAGATAAATGCACATCAGGGTCTTATAAACAGTGAAAAATAAAAGCACTACTATGTGCAGGGAAAATATTTATATTTAAATGAGTATTAAAGAGAATGAAATAGTCTAAGATACTGTACCAATAACACAAACTACTTACATCCTGCATGTACATTATGAAGTTGCTAATCAGAAAGTTCTGATTAGAATTTCATAAACTTTTTGTTTGTTTGAGATATTGTCCTGTAGTGTAGTTCAGATTTACTTCAAATTGTACTTGCTTTGAGCTTCCAAATGATGGGATGGCAGGTGTGTATCACCATCCTAGCTTATAATGATCAATATTTTAACTGAGAAAGTCCCAATAGGATCTTACTATCTTGAATCTGAGTCCACTTGATGTAGTTTTAGTTAGTTATGATGCAAAACTACAGCTCCTATTTTTGAGTTGTCTAAACTTGAACTAATAGGATAATTTACAATGATTATCACCATCTATTTCATTTATTGTATGTAGTTATCATCCTTTTAAATATTCTTCTGTCAAAAGCTTACTTTGAAAATGTAAAGAACTCCATCTATTCCTTATGCTGTGTGCAGGAGCAACAGTATATGAACACAAAGACCCCTGGCTGTTGGAGCAGCTTACCTGTGTGTGCTGTTGAATCTCTGTATCAGACGACTTCCATCTGCCAATCTGATCTGAATTTTTGTGGTGGGCACCGAATCATCAATAAAAACAGCTGCATTAAGTATTGATTTATCTTCTTCTTCTGGGGAGGAAGGAGTACTGACAATTTCAGGTGTAAGGCTAAGAAAGAAGATTTAAGAATCAACACAAACTTAGTATGTAGGACACAGGATACACTGAAGGTAGCCAAGCCTCAGCTCTGCAGTAAGCTGTGCTGTGATCCCTCAGAGAACTTCCCTCGAAAGACAATGGCTTGCTTCCAGNTTTCTCTACTTTTTCTGGCCTCTCTAATTACATTAAAATTAGTCTGTGCTTATGACTCCTACTTATTAATCCCAGACCTATTTTTGCTTCTATAATCAGAACTGAACTGTTACTTTAAAACATTGTTAATATTATTTAAAAAAAATCTGACTTAAGTAGATACTGCTTTGCAAAAGAGAAACAGCTCCAAGCTATGAGTGAGAAATAAATTCATTTCTCACATAAATTCACATTAAAGCTTACTAGACAAAACACCTTACCATTTGATCTTGTTTACTAGTGACTTGATTGGTTTAATAGCTTCTAGTATCATCAGGATGATCAGACATAAACTAAGTGATTGTGAAAAAAGAACTCTTTCAAAGTAAAACAAATTTCACCAAATCTGAAAATCTAACAACTCCTTAGCATCTTAAGGGAGTTTTTACATCTCTGTTTATTCTCTTAAATGCTAAGATTTCAGAATCTCATTATTACTTTATAAAGCTCCTGCTATGAACACTAGGCAACGACTCCTACTTCCATTCAAACTTTCTCCCAGACTTAAGTTATATGGCAAGATAGTAAAGTTAATTGATCTTTACTGCCAACACTTTTTCCTGTTTCCAGATTTAGAACTAATCTGAGAAAACATATGATAAAAATACACAAAAGGAGAAAACAGTAAATTAATAGATACTGAAGGAAATTCTTCCTCAAGTTCCAAGCTGAAATCTTAAGCAGTTGCATTGTCCAGCTAGTGCAGAGGGGAGAGGGATGAAAACCAGATGAAGAGGTGCAAGAAGACACCAGATGGTCTTTCTCCTTTCCAGTAACCATTCACATATATAACAGCACCACACATTCATCTCATTCACTTGTCCTGTGACCCTGAGTCAGCCATCCCCACTGGCCTGAGTCCTTGTCTGGTGGGGGAGAATTGCTCTGTTGTACGGATTAACCCCATCAGGCACAAAGGCACTTAGGTTTCTANACTACCTAAAGGAGGGACCTACCGCGAAATGACAAAGNTGACTTAGCTCTTTTCCATGACATAAGGCTACTGCATAAAGGTGTTTCCATCATCAATTATCTTCTAAGAAAAGCTCTGAGCAGGCAGGCAAGCTTCTTCCAAAACAAGAATGAAGTACAAAGAGGAAGGGAACCTCAATAGAAACTGCGCTTGTAAGAAGCATGAGTGTAAAAATGTATTATTTACAAACTGGAATGGATGGACTTTCAGAACAGGCGTGGCAGGCATATAAGTGGACCAGCTCTGAGTCAGAGGTGAACCAGAATCCTGTCCCATGCTAAGTTCAGNACTAGTGAGCAGGCATTGTGGTTTTATCGCTAAATTCAGTGTTCATTTTCAAAGTCACCTTTCTTTGCTGTTGACAGCTTCCCCACTCTCCCTTCTTCTGTGGCAGTGTCTCACTCTGTAGCTCAGGTTGGCCTGGAACTGATCTTTCTGCTTCNGCCTCATGACTGCTGGACTACAGCAGTGCACAGCAAACTTCCCCCTTAGTCAACCATCACACTACAGTGACAGTTTTTTAAAAAGATTTATTTTTCTGTGTACAAGTGTTTTGTCTATATTTATGTATACATACTATGAGCATGCCTTGTGCTTGTGCAGGCCAGGGAAGGCATCAGTTCCTTTGAATCTAGAGTTATAGATGGTTGTGCTCTGCCCCAAATGGGTACTAGGAACCAAACAGGTCCTCTGTAAGAGCAGCCCATACTCTTAACCACTGAGCCATCTCTGCAGCCCTCTACAGTGACATTTTCATATACTGTTTTTATTTTAAGGTTAATTAAAATCAATTTATTTTTAAAGAGAGAAATTAAGATACAAAAAGACTTTTAAGAAAGCAGGAAGAAAGGATTTGAGCTGAGATTTCCTCAGACAGTTGGAAACTTACAGAAGGATAAATCAGGGCTCTGAAAGTAACATGAAAATAATTATCATCAGCCCGAGAAATTCTTTCAAGCCAAAGCAAAGAAATGCGCTTAAGCACGTGATACAGGAATAGAATAAGGGCTGAAGGAAGAAGCAGGGAGCATCTNGAATCAGTCCTATGGGATCAGTCCTACGGGATCTCGGGGGCCCAGCACTGCCTGCTCCACAGGGCTGACATTGTAAGCAGTCCCAGCTGCANGAGACACAAGATCCAGTGGCTGCAGAGAGGTGAGGGCTGACCAAGAAGCAGAACTAGCAGGAAACAGAAGGCAGGCCAGAGGGGCTGCATGGCATCAGACAAGAGCATCCCTGAGGAGTAGGGANGAACTCAAAACCAACCTTAGATTCAGTCTCAGATGACCGAGNGGCAATCAGAATCTTCTTGACTAAACAGCACACAAACAGACACAGAAATTATCTATTCAAATTGCATCATTTCTCATTATACCGTTCAAAACCCCTGGTGAATGTCGCCTCTAGTCCTTCCTGCTAGCAAGACTGACATCTTCTAGGTCTTTTATTTTTGGGCTCAATTCCAGCTCAACTCAATCTATTCTACCNTTTGTAAACGTACAGCTGTCCCCCACGACTTCCTCATTTCTACTTAGTTGTTTATCACAAGAAAACTCTGCTAACTTGTACCTGTACACCCTTTGTAATTAGACTACTGCCTATGGACAAAAATAGANTCTTTTCTTCTTTGTANTTGTGTTAAGCTCTTGGAAAATGAGAACTGTTAAGCTTCTATCTGAATAGTTTTTTAGTTTCAATTTTTTTTTTCTAAGTTTTGATGCCAGGCATCAAACTTAATACAGTTCTTAATGTAAATGTNTAATGTAAATTAACATGCTAATGTTACTTTTCTGTGTATTGAAACTGAACAAATTCCNTTTTCCATTTTGAGGCATGGTTAAGTTCTCATAGGCTAGCAATAGAGTGAGTATACCGCTAAAACTGGCCNCAGACTGGGCAGAAGGCTGAGGGTGACCTTGAAATTCTGCTCTTCCTGCCTCTATCTCCTTAGTGCTAGGATTACAGGTGTGGACCACCAGGCCAGGTTTGTAGTGCTGGAGACTGAAGCTAAGGGCTGCTAATAAACACAGAAAANTCCAACTGAAGCACAATGTCCCTGCTGCAGCATCTCAGTGTTTATTCATGGCAGAGACATCCACGAAAGGTGTGTGATGTCTCTGATGATATCCACTGCTTTCTCCAATCAGCAATACTTTACAATTTCTCTTTTGAAGCTGTGTGATTGGAAACAGACATGAAAGAACACATACACAAAGAACAGAAAAATGCATGGAACCACAACAGGAGAACAAAGGGGGCTCATAGGAGCAGGAGNAGGGCAGTGTGTGCAGGGGGATATGCTCAAAGCATCATGCATTTTACACTTACATGAAAATGGCCAAAACTGAACCAGAGAACATGGCACAGTGGTCAAAAGTACACACCCCAGAGTGTTTGGGCTGGAACCTGGTTCTAGTCATTCTCTAGCTCAATCATATCTTGGGCAAATTACTATTATTTAAAAATGGAGTAAAGATTTATTTTAATTTTTAATTATATGTATGTATGTCCGTGTGGCTATGTGTACATATGTGCAGGTGCCCACGGATGCCTGGAGCTGGAGTTACAGGTAGTTGCAAGCTGCATGGGATGGGTGTGGGGAACCAAACTTGGGTCCTCTGCAAGAGCAGTGTCTGTTTAAAGAGCTGTTATCAAAGAAGCTAATGAGTGTACGGAGGACTTGCTACTAATATTATTATCCAAGTTGCACCCCTAATTCCAGCTGGAAGGTCTTTATAGCTCATATTTCAGTTTTTACTTTAGAAGTCATTTTTATTTATTCTCAAAAAATTTCATTTTGAGCAAAAAAGTGTTTTCCTCACTAGAGGAATTTTACCTTCCAAGTTTTTGCCCTTCTCCACTAAAAGCCTTGAATCGCAATCTGGGTTTTATGTACTCTTGGTCCTGGTGATCCTCCATATCCAGATTCACTTGGCTGCCATGGACCAGCCGCTGAAGCTCCAGGGGAATCTCTCTTAAAAGGAGGGAGAGAAGGTTTTAGTTAAGATTGTTAAAAAGTACACTACTCCACTGAGGTAACTATAATTAAATTAAAAACTATAATTAAACCAAAACTTTCCACGGTGATTTTGGGGTCCACATAGATTATTCTTTCTTCAAGTTACCTCACATTTTTTTAATTTTGATAATTAAAATGTATGAGTGTTGTGTCTCCATGTATGTCTATGTACCATGTGCATGCCTGGTGTACTTGGAGGATAAATATGGCCCTGAGATGGAGTTACAGATGGTTGTAAAACACCGTGTGAATGCTGGTCCCCTGAAAAAGCAGCCAGTGCTGAGCTATCTCTTCTAGCTGGTCACACTGTTCTTTAGTATTCTTAACACAGAAAGGTTTTGATGTCACAATGACCTTTGAGTGTATTTAGAAAGTCAAATTATAAGACAGCAATTGATATTTAAATTAGCACAAGAAAATTCTTATATGGTTTAAAAGTTAATTCAAATATTTTTGTTTGTTCCTTTGAAATAGGGTCTCACACTGTGGCTCAGGCTAGGCTGGAATGCAGTATATAGATCAGGCTAGGTGCAAACTCACAGCAATCCTTCTGCTTTAGACTCTCAAGTACTCGGAGTCTGCAGGTATTTATTTCTCATGTCCCTGGGGGAAGTTGTGTAAACTGATGTTGAGGTGTTTCCGTGTCTGGTGACTGGTGACACTGCCATGTTTCAGCATGAGGGGCAGGGCTGTGAGACATGGCCATGGCAGAGTCATCTTTTCTTTTTTTAAATTAAAAATTGTTTTAGGTCACAGAAGAACAGGTGAGTGACTGGCTGCCAGCTGAACTGCCCCATTCCCTAGATTCTGTTCCCAAAGACCCATATCCCACCCCCTCCCAGCTCATTGCCTTTCCCACTTCCAGGCCCTTGGCCCAATCCCAGCAGACTCCCTCTGCTCATGCACAGGCCACATCAGTCAGAAGAACAGAGACCAACAAAGCCAAGCTAGCCACCAGAAGGCCAGCCCCAACTTTGCCAGAGACTCCCTACTAGATCAGAAGTCATGCCAGCCACAAGAAATCCAGGCCACAAAGACCAGAAGACCAAAGAGGAACAGAATACAAGAGATGGAAGAGAGAACCTCAGGTGCAGAAAATAAGATAGAAGAAATAGATTTATCAGTCAAAGAAAATGTTACATCTAAAAAACTAATGCCAAACATCCAGGAAATCTGGGACACTATGAAAAGACCAAACCTGAGAATAATAGGAATAGAAGGAGAAGAATCCCAGCTTGAAAACTCAGAAGATATATTTAACAAAATCATAGAAGAGAATTTTCCTAACCTAAAGAAGAACATGCTTATAAAAGTATGAGCCTAGAAATAGATTTGACCAGAAAAAAGTCCCTTTGCCACATAATAATCAAAACACTAAACATACAGAATATAGAATATTAAAAGGTGCAAAGGAAAAAGACCAAGTAACAAATAAATGCAGACCTATTAGAATTACACTGAACTTCTCAATGGTGACTCTAAAATCCATTGCCAGTCAGACTAATATACCCAGCAAAACTTTCAATCACCATAGATGGAGAAACCAAGATATTTCATGACAAAGTAAAACTTAAACAATATCTACCCAAAAATCCATCCCTACAAAACCTACTAGAAGGAAAACTCCAACCCAAAGAAGTTAATTACAACTATAAAAATAGAGGCAATAAATAATCTCACATCAGCAAAACCCCAAAACAGGGAAACCCACATGCACAATACTACTACTACTACCACTACCAACAAAATAACAGGAATTAACAATCATTGTTTTTTAGTATCTCTCAATATCAATGGGCTCAATTCCCCAATAAAAAGACACAGACTAACAAAATGGATAACAAAAACAGGATCCCTCTTGCTGCTGCACACAAGAGACATACCTGAACATCAAATACTGACACTATCTCAGAGTAAAGGGCTGGAAAAAGATTTTCCAAGCAAATGGACCAAAGGAGCAAGATGATGTAGCGCTTCTAATACTCAGTAAAATAAATTTCAAATCAAAATTAATCAAAAAAGATAGAGAAGGGTATTTCATACTCATCAAAGGAAAAAAATCCATCAAGATAATGCTTCAAATTCTTAATATCTATGCCCCAAATGCATGTGCACCCATATTTGTAAAAGAAATATTACTAAAGCTTAAATCACACATTGAACCTCACACATTAATCATGGGAGACTTCAATACCCCACTCTCACTAATGGACAGGACATCCAGGGAGAAACTAAACAAAGAAATAATGGAGCCAAGAGACCTANGACTCAAATAGACCAAAGAGATATCTACAGAACATTTCATCCAAACACAAAACAATACACCTTCTTCTCAGCACCTCACGGAACATTCTCCAAAATGTACCACATACTTGGTCAAAAAATAAGTTTCAAAAGATACAAGAAAATTGAAATAACCCTCTGAATTCTATTAGACCACCAAGGATTAAAGTTGGATATCAACAACAACAGAAACAACAGAGAGCCTACAAGCGCAAGAAAATTGAACAACTCCCTACTGAACAACTATTGTATCAAGGCAGAATTAAAGAAAAAAACGAAAGATTTCCTAGAATTCAATGAAAATGAATCCACAACATACCCAAACTTATGGNACACAATGNAAGT